>OMOV01100342.1:0-13849 GCA_900312565.1 Beryx splendens | reverse complement strand
CAGCCCTTGCAGCGCGCCCGCCGGTTCTCAGCGCTGGTCTGCCTGGGAGGGGAGAGGGTCAAGGTTACTCACTGAAGGCATTATTGACAGACGCTAGTGTGTCCCACAATCCTCTGCACGGGACCAGGATTGTAGTGTGAATGGGAGTCAATGAACCCGACATTAAAGGAGAGTGGGCAGTCCGCTCACAGGGGGGCAGTGAGACACTCACAGGAACCTAGCCTGCATACTGGGCTCCTAAACTGTCGCTACTCAAATTCCATTAAAGTTCCATGACCAGTGTGTGTGGTTGTCTGGGAGAACCTGTCGGACGTCGCCGCCACACATAGTTGGCAATGAGCCAAAGTAGCTCGAAAACGAGTTTTGCGGGTATTTCAAGATTTTGAGGCATTCGGTTACTTTCATCTCCGTTGTACGTCATGGTGAAGAATTATTTTAAGAAAACAAAAGGGAAAGTATTTAGAGTGACTTACTACGAGCGAAGCTACAGCTGCTGGTTGTGTCAGATATCCATCAGTCATGTCCAGAGACAGATGATCGCTACATCCACTGTGTTATTACCCGGTTACTCATGTTAACAACTTATATATATATGAAAAGCTTTTTGACACATAACTGATCCCTTCTCATTTCAATTCTGCTTTGCCTTCTTCCTGTTTACCTTCTCACCACTAAAGCAAAGATAGATAGGTGTCTGGTAGGTGTAAAGGACATCCACAGACACACACTTAAGACAATCCTATGACTTCAGATTGCTATAAGGAAGTGACCAAGTCTGTGTTGTTGAGGAAAACAAATCATATTGGATTTGTTTTCAGTGCAGGTGTGTTTGTCCCTCACTCTCTCCTGCAGACTGACTTGATGGAACGCCACTGGAGGAAATGGGATGTTGTGGAATGTTTAAAGCCATTTCCCCACTTTTTACTTTTAGACACATAACAGATGAAAATACTCATAACTTTTGATCTGAGAGAGCTCTCTCACTCATTCAAACAGTTATACACAGGGAAGAGTTTCCAGTTTATGGAAATAACAAAAATGAAAATTGTCACCATGTGAAGGGTTTTTGCAGGCCACCACACAGATGTTTTGACCTCTACTGTTGTTACATTTTTGTGTTGAATCACCATTTTAAAATGCCAGGTCTTGCTTTGGCCGGCTTGTTTGAACTAAAAGTTAACCAGATCCAGACTGGTCTTGGTTGGACTGCTCAACCCAGTGACAAAAAACAAACACAAAACAAAACATAGCCATCAAATATCACCATTTGTAGAATCACCAGTTTGTCCTCACAGCAACATTAAGAAGCATGATCAAATGTGATGTATCACAGTTTTTAGACTTTACGTATATGCAGCTTGACTGCTCGAGCATTCACGTACTGGGGCAGATGTGATACCTATTCACTAAATTTAGTTGCTCAGGGATGTAAAGTCTCTGCTTTAAGGCAGAAAAAGGAGAAGTGGAAGTGAAATGCTAACACAAAGAACAGGGTCCAGCAGCTGCTAGGACCCCTGAAAGAGGAACATAGTTTGGATATGCGCCATTTTGAGTACGGCAGCTGTATATGCAGCAAGCTCATTCCACTGTCCGGGCACTGAAATGTATACGTGTCCACACATACACGTACTGTGCATAGTGGGGAAGGGATTTGAAACAAAATAATTGTATCTTGCAATATTGTTCTTAATATTCATACCAATAAAGCGAGTAGAGTTGAAAGCTGAAACAGGATGGGACATTTTTGCAGTGTGTGACATAGAAAGTGTTTGTGTGTGTGTGCATTACCCGTGTGTGCGTGTTACCTGTCATTTTGGAGTGTATCGGCGATGGCCTCAGTGATGAGCTCGCAGTCCTTCTCCAGGGAGTTGAGTGTGTTCTGGACAGTTTGGTTAATGGTCTTCTCAATGGTGCGACACACCTCCTCAATCTGGTTGACACAGCGACTGGGCTGCGGACAGGAACACAAAGACAAACACACACACCAGTAAGGCTCAGTTTACGTTACAGGATTTCATTACAAATCTGTATGATATGCAAAAAAAACATCCTACAGGAGAGCTCAGTGTAGGTGCAACACTCACCTTGTTTGGATTAGGAATGTAGATGGTCGGCATATCAAAGCCACATTTGTTGAGTCCCGGTCGCTTGCAGAGCTCCTGGACAATCTGCATCATCACTCTCTGAGATAGCCAATCACAAAACAGAAAAAATAATTTTTTTTTGCCCCCAAGTCTAAAGTTACTGTGTTCATACACCCCTCCCACTTCCCATCCAGGAGAAGAACCCAGAGAATTACATGGGCACCTTATTATTTTGAATTTTAGATTTCTTTGCCAAGGACTTGTCACATCGTGGACACAAAGTTTCTGCATTCATCATTCAAACATTCATTACTCAAAGGTACTACAAGCTTATGGAAATGCTAAATATCTTTCACTAGGGTAAAAGACGGCTGCTTTTGAGTATCACTTTGATACATTATGTATTTTCTATAAAGTATATTCCGCTAGTTAAAATGATATTTTATTGACGTCAGTGCCCATTTACTTGTGTTCTCTACACTCCAACACACGGGTGGAGACACTTGACAGCTGCTTTCCGCTTGCCCACACACTTTCCCCTGAACAGGACTTTTGCTATTTTAGGTTATTATTCCTTCAAGAGGTACTGAGATCTACCAGCAGCCATGCTTGACGTTGAATACATAACCAGTTGCAAAAAAAGAGGAGGAAAAAAACCACATGCATCATTTTCCATTACTTTTCCAGGCCTGGAAATTATTAAATTCCATGACACCGCCAGGTTTGAACTCTGCATGTCTACTTTTGAACTGTGTTGCAGCAGTCGGCCAAACATCCATCAGTTTATCACAGACAATACGAGCAGGAATTATCTATTACCGAGGCTGGCCGTTAGCCAAACGCTGGTTAACTGGGCTGCAGGCGTTCATACCTGTCTGTCAGATTCTCCCCCGGCCTCGTCAGCCTTGCTCAGGTAAAAACGCAGCCGGTCGCCGTGCTTCTCGTTCAGACTCTCCACAATGTTGAGGGTGCGTTTGCACAGAGCCTGGCCCATGGGGTCAAAGAAGACCAGGATCAGGTCACACAGCTCACCTGAGAGGGAGAGTGGGAAGGAACCATTACTTCCTTTATCGCAGCTCTGTTAATATGAGAAAACAGGTGACATACAGTACAACAGCTCGAAATGATTCAAACAGCGAGTAAAAGTGCTCACATAGACTCAATGTCAAAAATGAACTGAATGTTCAATTGAACAAGGTGCTTCACGAGACAGATGTAAACAGGAGCACGCTGGCATTATAGAGGTTTGTCTTCTCATGTTGGCCTATTATTAGCTTATGTAAACACCTGCCGTTTACGTAATGTTTTAGGATCCAGTTGTGTTTCTCTTCCCACTGACTTCAGTTCAAGAGTCCAACTAATATCCATCTACGGCTCCATCACGTCTTCGGTTTGTGTGTGCGTTATTGCAAAACTTTAGCTGCTGCTTTGCACTGTGGCAACCAAAGTTACCTCACAAAAGGAAGTGGTGTCGCAGCAGTTAAGGCTAATCTCCACATTATATTTCTTGATACAAATTCCAGGTGAGTATTGTACGAGTGACAGCAAAGTTTGATGATGATGATGATGAAAGATGATGTCTCTGCAGCATGCTTCAACTGCATTCTGGGGTAAGTGGGAGCCATTACATGAGCCACAAGAGGCAGACAGAAATTAAATGCTGCACCACTATTTGGTATTTGTTTAAAAACAGCCAATCTGTTGTTTAATTCAAACAGAATACTGTTTTAAATAACTTGTCTCAGCACCAGCCTGCCACAAAACTCTAAGGGGAGAGAGCTGATGACTACAACAAGGTAAAAACACAACAGCCAACAGTAGGGACTGAACACCCACCCAGCCACATGATGGCCTGGTCCACGTCGAAGGGATACTTCATGTCTCCATCCACCAACCCCGGAGAATCCACAAACGTCACCAGGCTGAAGCGCTTCTGCCGCGAGGTGCAGACCTCGGTGCTCAGGTACTCTGAAACACCTAGAAATGCAAGCGAGGAAGGTCAGAGGACTACAGTGGAAATACAATGAAATATAACGAATGTTTGACACTAGTTACATAACACTGAAAAAGAAATTATGTTAAGGTCACACTGCCTTTGCATGGTAAAATAACGGCAGGATTCAACCGTTCTGCTGTAGCCAAAGTCTGGTGAAATAGCCCCAATGCTACTTTGAGTAACAGTCACCTATCAGCCTCATGTATCGTCCACATGAGGCTACTTCTTAACATCTCAGCCTTCATGTGGGGCTCATGCTTCCATTAATTAATGTGATCACAGGACAAGAAGAGTGAGGGGAATACAAAATGTGTCATTATGGTAAATCTATGGGAATTACACAGAGAGGGATTGTGGTTTTAGTTCAGCTCACCTTTGAACTCTTGCAGAGGCTTGAAGTGTGGATACAGATGAAGGGTGGCATTTCCCTAAAACAAAACCACAGTCAGGTGAGGCAGGCGTCCTGTGTGAACCAGGCGCTAGGCCCCCCAGAATTATTGGCACCATGATTTAAGATGAACTAATTAAGGTTCACATGATAAATCACAATAATGAGGCATTACTATAAAGGAAAAGTTAGCAAGCGCCAACGCTAATTATAACGAGCCAGCTGATGTCGGTGGTTCACTGCTCAGCACCTCATGAGGACATACAAACCTAAAAACTAGAAATGTTAGATCATGATGAAATGTCTTTGTGTTGGTAATGTTGCACTCACTGTGAGAGATTCTCTCTTGCGCCCACTAGTGACAAAGCTGAAGCCTTGGGTCTCAATAGCCACACCAGTGCGCTGGATGTGTTCCTCCACATACCTGACAAAAAAGAACATAGAGCACTTCTTAGGCATCAAACTATTTTGCCCAAACTAACATCCAACACCATGAGGCATGACTCAGTCGTTTTGTCCATTGACTTAATCAACTAACACTATTATTCTCTGACACTTACAATTCAGTAACAGTTCAGTATCCATGGCAGATAATATTTTCTATGATGCTAAGAGAAGCCAAATATAGCACTGTTGATTTAAAAAATGACAGACAAATGTCAACACTTCCATCACTGCTACAGACAGTACAACTGACACTGACGATTCAGCCAAATACCTCAAGTCACAGTTCACACAACTGAGCAGTCATTATCACTGCCATTTGTGCAGATGAGTTCAGTGTGCCAACAGAGGTCGTGTTCTGATAAGGTTGCACGCACTTCCAACTAACATGGCACACTGCCATGAGCAAAGCCCTTCAGTGATTGTGGCTGCAATTTGATTATAACTCATGCAGCATCCGACTGCATTCACTGGTTATTTGTTTACAATCCTGTAATTTGCCTACCAAAGTGTGCCATGTGGTGAGGTAATTGAAGGCTATGGACACAGATGATGCTGGTAAGTAGGCCTGTTTTGTCTTTTCAACATGCCATTTTGTCTTCTGCGCTTTGTTTCCTTGTGTTTTACTTTTTTGCATCATTTTGTTTTGTGACTGATTGTTTATTAGTTAGAGCTAGGTTGGCTCGTTGTCTGTTAAGTCCTTTGAGACACGGTTTTGTGATGACGGGGCTATAAAGACAAACTTGACATTACCAGTTGATAAAGGAGCTCTTCCCAGCAGAGTGGTTGCCCATCAGCATCACAGTGATCTTCTTCCTGGGTGGCAGTAACGTCACACCGACAGACTGGGCCACTGTGATCAGCCCTGGAGGGAGCAGAGGACAGGATCTGAGTGATAGCTAGACATCACAGCTGGTGCACTGTTTAACTCTAAATCAATGATGCATATATCACGCAAAACTCTTTAATATGCAAGTTAGAGAGATGATGCTGCGCTCGCACTTGCAGCACCCAACACTGATGACGGTCCACTACGCATGAAGACCTGAAACGTCACCAACAAGCTAAACCAACTAACGTTAGCACAAACCCGAATGATACCCTGTGTACATCTCAGACATGTCAGTGTAACGTTAACCCACGGTATACGAGTCGACTCAATATTAACTAACATCTTAGCACAAGTTGCTGTGGAAGACTAGCTAGCGTTAAGGCTTGCTAGCTTCCTAACGTCAGCTAAATCCCCCAAAACTTGTTTGATATCCTGCCCTTGCAAGCCAGCGACGACCTGCTAGCTACTTTTACATT
The DNA here is from genome assembly GCA_900312565.1 of Beryx splendens. Taxonomy (NCBI): domain Eukaryota; kingdom Metazoa; phylum Chordata; class Actinopteri; order Beryciformes; family Berycidae; genus Beryx; species Beryx splendens. The sequence continues at coordinate 7,629 of OMOV01100342.1, read as the reverse complement.
AAGCACACACAGCAAACGTTAGTGTCGTCCCAACCAGCAGTTATTGTAGGAGATAAGACAAGTGATAAGTCGCTGTGCTTGTCAGCCAACTCACCGCTGTCGGCATCGACGTACAGCTGATGACAATCCCGCAAGATGCGCTCGTCGCAGGACACGCTGCCAGATATCGAGTCTGCGTTTGCAGCACTTCGGCTCTTGATTTTCCCGGACATGTTGAAACGCTAACGGTATCAGGCTTTTGGAGGTGCTGGCTCAAGCATGTGAAAGCAGCGAGGTAGGTCTCTAGACAAAGCAGCTGAGCCTTGTTTGAATCACCCCGGTCCGTTGGAAAACGGAGGAACGTCGTTTCGGCCACGTCGTCAGCTAGACCGGTATTCGCGCACAGGATCGTGGGTAGTGCAGTTCACACACCCCAGTCCACACCCATTCAAGCAAATATCCAGACCTCTAAGACATGAGAGAGGTAATAAATGTTTTATGTTTTATTTATAAATGCATACAGAAACCAGAGTATCTTCACTTCACTTTCCCTGCGAAGTTCACAGTAAGCTGCTCCCTTCCCAGACTCTGGACTACACAGTAGCTCTCCATTAAAGGATTATAGAATACGAGTTGGTGCTATTAGGCTAACAGGGTTAGAGCTGCATTTCTGTGGCATCAGCTGTCTACATGACTCCAAGTTAGACGGAACAGAAAGATCAGATGTAGTATTCCTCAGAAGTCTGCACTCCTTAACATTTTGCATATTTTGTTGTGCTATAATAACATAATTTAAAAAAATAGAAAACACCCTGATGAAGTCATAAAGTCCTGTGCGAGCCAGATGCATGGGTCATTCATTCAATTCCTCTATTCGCTTAATCGTTTTAAAGGTCACGGAGGGGCTGGAGCCTCTCCCTGCATACAGTGGAGTGGAGGGAGACGTCCTGAACAGGTCAACACACACAAGCACACACACACACACACACACACACACACACACACACACACACACACACACACACACACACACACACTCATACCTATGGACAATTCAGAGCTGTAGATCCACCTGACTTGCATGTCCTTGGGATCTGGGAGGAAAGCGGAGCAAACCCACGTTAACACAGAGAGAACATGTAACCGCCACACAGAAAGGCTGCAGCTAGGAATCAAACCTGTGTCCTTCTTGCTGTGAGGCAGTGCTAACCACTGAGCCAAGTGCTGCCTGCATTGTGAGGAAAGCCAACTGGTTTATCGGTGTATTCTTTCACATTAACTTTGCCAGTGAATCTACATCTCCATTAATCAAAAATACACTTTGACCCTGATGATCAAAGCTGCTTTTCCCTCAATGACACAGTAACTTTCTACATATCATTTTATATGTACACAAATAACCTGAATGTCCTAAACTATGAATAATTCACTTTTTCTGAAACTGCACCTCCTTGCCTGTCTTACAGTGTTTCCTTGCATGTGGAATATGTAATTGGGTGAACAGATACGATAGAAAACTGAAGCAAGCGTACGATGCAGGTTACTGCTCTCAGCTCAAGGCTGCTCAGAAACACATTGCACTCTATTTAGTAAATGATTACACATGAAAACACCCCTTGTACAGTATGGGAGGTAAATGAGGCCACGTTCAGCTGGTCTGTAAAAACAATGAGCCATGGTACCTCACCAGATTGGGTGAAGTCCCTGCACACACACACACATGCATAGATACATCATAACTTTCCAATACATAATGTGAACAAATATTTGTCAGTGACGCAATTTAGTCAAAATGAAACAAGGGGCACATACTTTTCACATTGGATTTTTATTTTATGTGCACACGTAAACTTATAGAATTTCCTTTTCACATTGAGAGAGAACTTTGTGTACATCTCTGACTAAAAAAAATCCCAAATAATTGCATTTTAAATCATTTTGTAGCACAACGTAATATACAAGATGTCAGGTGCAAACCTTTTTTTTGAACATTTTCAAGCCTTTGTGAGCAAAGTGCACAGTTCAACTTGGACAAATTCATAATTATTTGCAATTGCAAGTAAGTCATACATGAAAAATGAAAAAAAACACAAGGTCAGACAGTCGCAGAGAAATTCAGCTCATGGAAACATCTTAAGTGGTAACGTCTTCATTCATTTTCATGTTATAGTTTACACACAGACAATAACCTTTTTCAAATCAAATCAGGAGAGCCTTGCTTATAAGCAGATCTCTCTTTAGTTTAGCAGCATTAAAGTAAATCAAATGAATTGATTACTTGGTTGTGCATGCAAATCACTGTCAGGCCAGATTAAGCATCTCAAATATAAAGTTCTCTCATCTTCCCATTTCTTTCATTAGCACCAACCATGAGCCAAAAGCACATGAAGCAGACCGCTCCAGATGGGAAAGTCAGAACTCTGCAGCCTAAAAGTTAGAGGAGCTTGTGAGTGTGCAGGTTGGCGATTTGAATCACTGGACTGACTGGGAAAATCTCGATGGGAGAAAGTGAATGAGAATTTGTCTCTCCTCCCACAACAACAAATGTTGTGGTTTTCCCATGTAAGACACTCAGCTCTCTGTTCCCGTGGGGCTGCTAAGTGTCCGACAGCAGACTGTGGTTGTGCTGGGAAGCAGCCGGGGCTGAATGTCTAACTGTACGGTGTGAAGCAAGGCAAGCGATGCTGAAAAAGAGCTCAGTCATCCTTCCTTGGAGAAGTAAAGATTATTGCTACATAGCCTACTATACGCATAAACGCCTCTGCTTTGTCTTGTGTGTGTAGTCACAGTGGGTTTGTATATTATAGTAAGGCTTGGGCAGCACAGTTGGGTAATCACCCGCCTCCCACAGCTCCTGGTGTAATTCTCTCACACAGTTAGGTGGGATACCATGTGATGCAGGCAAGTGTAGGTCTGATCCGGGAGGAGAGCTGGTGTAAAGCGGCTCATTCTGGGATGCTGGAATTCACTGTTGAGCCTCCTGCAGGCGTTGTGGGCCTAATTCAATGAAGCACTTCTTGTAAGAGGGGCTCACTTGATAAATCCAATTATACAGCAGCACTCTCCCCCCTTTCCACTTACATCCCAGCCAGGTGTGTGTGGGCAGTCTCTCTAGTTTATAGCACATAGGACAGTTATATCTTGTGGATCTGGGAATTCTAATTCAGTGCGCGAACAAACACGTTTTATGCCAAGTGAGATATATCGAGTGCAGCTCTCTCCATTTACTGCAACTAATTTAACCTAATAATTGCTGTTTGATGTCTGTTGTTGACCGCCCACTGATGACAGAACTGTCCTTGTTTTAGAGGTTGGGTCAGGAATGCCCACAGATTCAAGCTATTTACTGGTTATTTCTCCATCCCTTCCTCATCGCCCAGTATGCACACCAGTCAGATGACATGAGATGTCATGTGAAATACTGAGAAGACTGGCTGTTGAGTGTGACATGGCCTTTGCTTCCACCATCTGTTAGGATCTGAACGCTCGTCTGGGTTATAGCTTCAGCCTGTCTGTACTCGGCTTCGGTGGTTTACCCAGCGGTGTGCCGTAAAGCGAGCTCCAGCACATCTTCACATTTTATTCAAATGTAAAGATCAAAGTTAATATGTGTTTTGTCCAGTGGCTCATTGTGTTTGTTCTTATATGATCACACAGGGTTTATGTGATTCTCAATAAATTGGCATAACTTGTTCCAAACAATACACGGTGAGCCTTGTGATTTTGTGTTGTTCTGAATTGTCACACTGAGGTGCATCTCACATTTTATAGGCCCATGTTAAGATTCCTAAAGGCTTTGGGAGGGATCAGCTGCAAAAAGGTATTTTCTGGAAATCCAGAAATTCCCCTTTGTTTTCACTCCTGTGTGACAGAAGTCAAATGGCAGCTCCAACGCTGTGTTGGAGGAGTTGTGATTTGAGAGTTTACCCTTTCGCAGTGTGTAACAGAGTTACGCTATGGTGTTATGAGCAGACAGCAGCGGAGTCTCAGCCTGGGACTTTCATCTAGGCAAACACTAAACTCTTTTGTTGTGAAATGTACAGTGAACATAAATAATCAAGGAAAAGTGTGACACCAATGAGATGCATGTTATGCTTTGGCTGCTATGATTATGATGAATTATGATGATAAATGTAGTAAAGGTGAATGGACGCAGGTTGGGTGTCATGCAGCCTGCTAAAGGCACAAATACATAGCATATGGTTTACTGTATATATGTATATGTGCATTCTTAATGCCTGCGTGTATATTAGACAGAGAGCAACGGGGCTTGAATTTTTCCTTTGTCCTTCTGTTAGAATAGAGTCTTTTGTCCTTGGTTACCAGTGGGCATGCCTCTCCTTGGCAACCACCTCCAGGAAATGGGAGTGACTGGCATACAGGGGGAAAGACGAGTCCACATCAACCCAGTGGACTTGTCCGGCATCGTCGCCAGCTTGCAACGGCAGCTCACTCACACTGCTGCCTAGGGTAACAGATATCTCTATTGTCAAACCTTTCATGTCATTAGTGTCCTAGAAAAACCTTGGGTCTCCATTTCTTTCTATTTGTGTAGAAAATGTTGTGGCATCAATGAGAAAAAATGACTTCTGAGATTTCCAAAGTCCTCAATACTGGATTTTCTGTAGGGCTGTACTATATGTGCACACATGAAATTTAAACAGCATGTTGGCATTAATGCAATACATTATAGAATTGAATAGTCATGATTTTAAAAAATATTGGAAAAAAGATTGATCCAGATTGATACCTGTTTCATCATGGAAGTTGACAGCGACCGTCTCCATCCAGGCGTTGTCAGTGTTTCTAGGATCATCCACATAGCCTTTATACACCTGAGGGAGATGGGAGAGGGACAGAAATGTCACCAAACATTTACAAACTCAACTTAAAGGAAAAACCTGGACATTCTGAATTTTAGTGTATTATTTTCCTTTGCAGAAACAAATTTTTATAGAACAGTCATTCAAAAATAATTCCTTTAAATCCAGCGAGTCTGTCTGAGTGCCTGACCTGAAAGCCTGCTGATTTGAACAGCTTGTTGATGCGCTCGAGGATTTTTGCTCTCTCTGCTGGTGCGGCCGCCAGCGAGTTCAGCGCTTCCTCAGAGAACTCCCGCTGCAGCGTGAGAGAGACCATCTCCCCCGGGTCCACCATACCCTGCAGAACAGGCACGGGCGCACAAACAGACAAGGCGGTCAGAGGACCACGACATCCCACGTATACCGCAAACACCTCTATGTCAGTTTTAGCCCCTGAGCATTCTGGTTTTTGTCCCCTGGCTCTGGCTGGAATGGATGTTAGGAAATCTTTATGGGCAGACACATTGAAAAGCACACAAACAGTCACAACGTACACAACACAATATGTCTGTGCGCTGTGCAAAGATGCAGTAAGAGGTAGCCAAGTAATGAGGAAGAACAAAATGTAAGAGAGAACGAGAGAAGAAAAGGGAAGGAAAGAGAGAAAGTGACTGCAAAGCCACAGAGCAGGAAAATACAACTTGAGACATGGAAATTATGTAATGCCACCAACCCCAGGGATGGCCCACTCCCCACAGTCTTTCCTCTTGATGGACACAAACTGCAGCACAGGCCGCTTGGACACTGAGTGAGATATCTTTTTTCCTTTGGCGTCGACTTTCCACCTGCCGGACAGTGAAACACACCAGGGACTTACCAAAGACACTGCAAGGAGCTTTTATAATGCTTTTAGAATGGAAAAGGGTTTCCACAGATGTGATGCGCAGGTGAAACACTACAAAAAAAGAGTCTATATTAGCATGCATGAAATGTTGTCACCCTCAAAAAAAATGTATTTCCTTCTGGGCACATATCAAAACAACATTTTAACTAATATGTTAGTGAGAGCTAGGGTAAGTGGAAATATAAAAAAATACTATGAGAATACCACTGATCTTTGGATATATTTCTTCTGTGCCCTGGGACAGTTTAATTCTGTACTTCCTTAGTGAATATTCACTTGTTTCCCACACCGCCAGATGCGAGAGAGAACCAAGAGATCAGTCTGTCTTCAGACTCTAATCTGCGATGTCACGCTGATGTCAAACTCTTGAAGGGATACAGTTGCTTTTTCTGCTTTAGATCAGTTAGTCAATTTGGCATAAAAGCTCAAACAAGCCATTTATGTGTGCTCAAAGTCAGTTTCCAATTCATTATCAATGGAGCAACTGCAGGCTGCACAGCTTTTTCACATCACAGTGTTTTGGTTCTGTGAGTTCACAAATGTGTATATAAATTCTTCAAATGAGTGGTATTCCCCTTTAGACGACTGTTCATGTAACTGAGGGCTGGACTGTGGGCAACCGGTGATTGAACAATATCCATGCGCACAATAAATCAGTAAAGTTACCTGGTGACAATTGGATCTGCCGCGTGATTGGGTCCCCATCGTCCCAGCAACCCTCTTCCAGTCACACCTGTGCGTCCTCGAGGGTTTCTAAATGAGGAGGGAAAGCGCTAGGATAACCAGGTCGAGTCAAATGTGTTCATAAAGCAGGTCTAACATAACAAGTGTGCCACAGAGCACTTTACAGCGCAACAAAAACACAATAAATACAACCGAGAACACAAAGTGGACAGATAACAACCCTGTCATGTCTGTGCATTAGCAGATTCAACCACCCATCCCACTGTTACCTCGTCTTTTCTCTCAGTGCTTTATGGGACGGTGACTTACAGCGGCTTGCCGTTTTCCACGCTGTAGCTGCCCTCGAAGCTTGTCCTGTCCACGGCCCCGTCCAGAGCGTTGAACCGCAGGGAGAAAGTGCTGTGAAACATACAAAACCAAAATCTGCAAAACAGGCAGGAATAAATCTCAGCCCATCTCTCACACCAAATAGTAATATCACTATATATTACACAGCTATGACAATATAGACTATCTAACAACTAAATGAGATGCAGAGTGTATACCTCCATCAAAATGTCTCACAACAATGAAGATGCACAGATTATTTTGGATTGCATATTCCTCCCTAACAAGGAGGTTCATGTGCTCAGAGGAACTTCTTACATGGCCTCACTGTACAACATGACTCTCTCCACAATAGGGATGGGACTGTCATGATCCCCGTCTAGCCCTTGTGTTGTCCTGTGTTCCCAGTGCTCCCCTGTCTGTCGCTCTCTCTCTCTCTGTCATGTCTGTGTGTGTGGGCGTGGTCCCCCTACCTCCTGCTCCTGGCTGCTGGTTCAGCCCTTTCCACAGACCGGTCTGTCATCAGCTCGTTACCAGTCAGCTCACCTGCTGTCCATCAGCTCATCATCCCACAGCATATCAACCCCGGTTCTTCATCCACTCCTCGCCACATTGTTGTCTACACCACCCGTGGTAACTTTGACTCATTCAAGGCCAACTCAGAGTTCCTGCAGCTTTTATTTATCACATCGTATCGTGGTTGTATTGAATCGTGAAGCCCACATCACGTATTGAATCACATCGTGAGATAAGCAGATGGTCCCATCCCTACTGCACAATGCCCAAAATGTCACCAAACATCTGAGGAAATTCTACCTCCACCTTTTGAGACAAATATCAGTGTGAATAGGATAGAGTAATGGCTGAGACACAGATAAACCTTCATGATAAGCAATTCAATCACAATCAATAACTATAGATCGGAAGAGCGTC
>OMOV01100333.1:6099-17158 GCA_900312565.1 Beryx splendens | reverse complement strand
TACACTCTTTCCCTACACGACGCTCTTCCGATCTCACACACACACACACACACACACACACACACACACACACACACACAGCTGAAGAATGATGAGAGGAAAGACAAAAATATTGCCTACAAACACAAGTTCATTCACAAATTGACAACGATCGCTGTCATTCCTGGGGTGCGCTTGTTTTGTGCTCCAATAAAGCTGCAACACCCTGCTCATACATGGATGCTTGAAGTTACAAACACAGTGGATACACCTAAAGGCAAATGAAGATGCAGGCATAAACAACATTCACCCTCACTTCTCGAATTTTTGTGTCAGTATGAGCTTTGGGATGGTAGCACTAGCACTGCTAACAAATGCTAACAGGAGGCTGGTGCTGATTTTTTTGAATGCTATAATAGTGGACATGGTTAATGATAAATAGGATAGGCCTCTAAAATCACTGATCCTTCGCTTTAAGCTCCCTATAAACTCAGTGATGATCACTACATTAAAACACGATAGATACTCTGCCTATCTTTGAACCTCTGTCCAATATTCTCTTGTTCGGTTCTACCTTAATAATTATTTCCTACTGTAAATTCTGTGAAGATTAAGAAGCCAGTGGTATTGTAGTTTGTAATGCGCTCTAATCACACACTCCAAGGTAGAAAATCTGTCTGGAACTGCCATCTTAATTCCTTTCTCTCCATTGACTTTCATACGACATTCATCCCTCCAGCCCTCCTCTGGCATTGCCGTGGCGTGACTGTGCGGTGACAAACTGCGTGGCTGGGGCAAGAGGAGGTTAAATGACTTGCCTCTAAGACAAAGAGTTCATCACTGTGTGTGCTCTATAATGAAGGTAAAGGATTGCTTGCCTCTTCACCTCCAGGGAAAGAAAATTAGCTCCTACCGTGCTTTCCTCCATTCCAGAGAAAGTGACACACCGCAGTGTAATTGATATCCCCTGGAGCCTTTGACATAATATTCTGGTCTCATGAGGGAGAATATTAGTATTTTCTTATGAAATTCAAATAAGCTGATGCAGTATAGATGGAAGATATTGATAAAGGAAGATAATTGACCATAGCCTGATGACGAGGCCTCAAAATAACTCTCGGCTGATATTGAAGATTTATGTTATGCTCCGTTTTATGAAAGTTTTGACTGATTAAATGCAACCTTAAATGGCAAAGGCTGACCCATTTAAACTCCTATTTAACCCCTCTACTTTGATGGCCTCCAGTGCTCCACAATTGTCGCATTCTAGTACAATACAATTAATTTATTCTGCCTCTTTAATGGTGCAGAAATACATTTATGGTTTGGCAATCATTTGTATTTAACAGTACAATAATGGTATAATATTTACAGTACCACAAGCACAATACCATAATTGCTGCAATGATAATGCATTGACGGACGACAGCTTCAACAGCTTCAACCAAAAGGTAAATATTTACTTCAAGACAGCAGCAGCTTCTCTGTCCACTAGCGCATTTGAAGCATTGCTGCAGTCAGAATGACTTGCCATGATGCAATCTGTAGTCATACTCAAAAGTACTCACTCCTCGTATTATCAGAGGCCCGAAGCTGGTGTAAATACTCAGCAATAAGGCTTGATTCCTATTTTGCTAAACACCATGGGTGTGCAGTTTTAGCCTACAAACTGTGGGCCTAAATCAGATACAGGTCTGATCTTTTGCAATGCGACCTCAGTCTGAACAGTCATATCGGAATTCATGCGACTTTTACGTCACTCTGGATCGACATTCGTCACAACTCTGCGCTGGCGGGAGTCACTCGGTGAATACAAACATGACAGCTGCGATGGAGGTAGTGGAGGGACAGTGAGGTGTTAGACCTAAAGTATTTGGGGTGACACTTCTGTACAAGCAAAACTTGAGTCATATCGAAACAAATGGCTGAACGGGGCCACAGAAGAACGTGGCTGCAGTGTTAGAGAAAAGTTAAGGGCCTTAAAGCCAACTTCAACTCATCAACTTACAAATGATAACGTAAACGCTGACTTCAGTGGCCTCCATGTTTACTTCTGTATGACAGCATGCTGTGTGTCTTTGTTATTGTTCTTTTGTGCATGCAGGTCAGTTCAGGACCGTGACCAGTTCACACTGGAATCTGATATTGGTACATTCAAAAAATAATGTGAACAGCCAAAGAAAAAAGTCGTATCTGAGCAATAAATCCGACTTGAGCACTAAGGCTTGCAGTGTGAACGTAGCCTAAGAGTATGAACAGATTTAGCCTGAATAGCTAGTCTTGAGCTGTGAAATCAGTGTCAGTTTGAGGGTATATGTACACCTGAGAAATCTTCCATTGTCTTTACTTCTTATTGTGTTCACATTACCATTAGATCCTGGGTGCCCAATGAGCACGTGACCAGGCATCGTTTTGAGATAAAGCTGCTTAATGGCAGAAAATGGAACAAAGTAATTCAAAAGAATTCATATGAATCGGTAGTATCTCCCCAGCTGGGCTGGATGCCTATGCAACAAGTCGATATAACGATAAGTGGTCCAGTATAATTACTTAGAGAGGAAGCCACAGGAGAGCCAATTTATCAGGACGAGTGCTTCATTTGCTCTTCTTTACTTTTCTTTGAGATATTTTTTTTTCAGTTGTGCACACCATCATTTTCACTAGAGCTTTTTTTGAAGTATTGAAGGTGGCTCCCAAAATTGATGTGTGAATGGGATCTTTGGCGGTTATAAACTGCTGTAGAATTGTATGTCCTTTCTTGTTTGAACCCTTGTCTTCTGATCCTTTTGTTGGAGAATGTCTAGGGAAAAGGAAGGAGAAGAGATGATGATTTGACTCACCATGGTGAATGATACTGTTCAGCTGTCCCCTAATGATGAGACTAAATATTAAGAGACCTGGTACAGCTGGGTACAGCAGGTTCCTTATTAGTGTGTTGTAGTCATTTGTGAATGTTCATGACAAATTGAGTAAGGTCATCTATTTTCTCTCATAATTAAACTTAATCGGGAAGATTAATTACAGGCTCAATGGACCTCATTTATCAAAGTGTTCATGTGTTGATAATATGTGTGAAATGCATCATATCTAAAATAATGATATCTAAACATTGTATTTATCACCCTGGTGGAAAGGAGGGGAAGCATTTGTGTCCACTGTTGATAAGTTCATAGCATGCATTAGGGTAATGTCTTCATTATGATACAAGTGAAGTTTAACTTGGAAGTTAGAAATGTTGAATGTTGATGTCTCACAAGCCAGAGAAGTAAAGGCAGGGTGATTTAAGTGAAACGAGCCGCTGCAGAATAGTAAAAAATAACAACGGTGGCGATGGAGTATGGCAGTGCTCGCTGTGTTGATGAAGCAATATCTTCTGTTATTTCAGGATTTGAGGGTAATTGCTTTAAAAGGAGAAGGAATAACTGCACTGAAGTGATATATTTTTGTCGAAGGAGATGTCTTCGCTTTTCTTCCTACCTGGTTCGGCAAGAGTTTTAACTAGCTCCATTGGTGGTCAAGAAAATGGCACGGAGAGAGAAGCCAATACTCATCATTGTGTCTCTGTTGGTTGCACCCATGGAGAACCAGATCCAGGGATGTGCAAAACTGGGTGTTACGCCCATGCAGCTTGGTGTTAATAATGACAAGTTGTCCCAAATTTGATGTTCTCCCAAGTGTGAGGTTCGTAAAGATCAGGTGAAAGCCAGAGCCACAGCCACTGATTGGAGAAGAACATGTGTCGTTGAATGTTGTAACTGGCTACACCTCTTTGGTTCTCTTTGGTTCTACTAAATTATCCTTCTATCCTTTCATTTGCTACTTATTATTCAATCAGTTTAAATCTCAAGAAGGCAGCACCCCTTTGGTCTGCATCACCCAATCAGCTTAGCTTAAGGATTGTCTCACTTTCTCTCACACCCACTTGGGAACCAATCAGAAATCGATGCACACTTCATTCCCCCAATCAGCCGTTTCTTCGCTGTCATTCCAGTTGCTGATCTGCACCCATTTATTATTATATATTCATTATTTTCAGCCCATTTATGGAGTTCTTCTCCCTCGGGCAAATGGAGTCTTCACCACAAGTTTTGATGTTTGATTCAATAAAGCCTTTTCAGTCCATACACCTAGTCTCCCCTAAGTGAAATAAAGTAACTAGAATGCCAGTGTTAAAATTTCCCTGTCAAATTCCCACTGACTCCAAACAGAACCCTAGTATCACATTCAAATTTTGTAATAGATCAAAATTTCTGAGCTCAGTAACTCAGTGGGAGATGCATTTATTTATTTCTGTCTGTTATTAAGTGGTTTTTTTTAGCTGTCTTGATAATGTCCCTGCTTGATGCTAGATCTCAATGCCTGATGTCAACAGGATTTAACTGTGTACACATACATTATGGGGCAGTGAGTAGAGCAGAATCATGGTACAGTGAACTGCTGCTGAATGTGTGTGTGGGCATGGTTACTGAAAACAATATTTTATCAGCCTATAACCAGGTCAAAGTTGAAGAAAACACAGCTCCACACAGAAGAGCACTGCCAACAGGCATAAACACAAAGATGAGGCGAAACAAAAGTATACATACTTATAAAGCACAAGTGTAAGGCTAGTGCAGATTATTACTGTACAAGGCCACAATTAACACTGCCATTATCACCATTCATCAGTTTGTCATGCATTAGGCCTATTTGGCTCAGGTCTCAATGGTTTGTTTTTGCCAATTAAGCCCAACTCACATTGGCTATTGCTGTTTCCCATTCTTACATTGTTTAGCTTACAATATCAAGAATCCAGAATTACATTTCCAGGATTAGTTTTAAATATTACAGTTTGAAATATTTGGGATGGTTCCAACTATTTTGCATCTGGGTTGGGGTCAAGATTTATTATTAAAGAAAAAGGAAATTTTGTTATATGGTCTCCTTTACTTCATTAACAGGCAAAGAGAAATAATGTGTAGAAATGTAGTTTCATGTCAGGTGTGAATATAATGAGACTGATTTTTTTTACTTTTGTGTTCTGTTGCGTAATAAGTTCACTTAGTGAAGTGAAGTGTTAAGTAGAGTGTTAGAAGTGAAGTGTTAGAAAAAAATTAATACATTAATTAATACTTTTATCCCCTTATTAGCGGGTTTGTTGTGGGTTTTCACAAGGACTATCTTACAAAAACTCAGCATGAAGACCAATATAATTTCAAACCACGTAATAAATGATTCACATTTAAAACTGCAGTGTCTCCTGTGCATGGTTTGTCAGTCGCCTGTCATAGGCAAAGTCACATACTGTCATCCTCAGCTGAAATACAATTTGTGAAACACTATTCCTCTTACAAAAATAACAGTGATAATGCACATCTGCAGGTCTGACTTCATCAAAAAGAGTTTCAGCAACTTCCATCAAAAGGCAGCTTGGTTATTTTAACAGTTTGCCGTAGTGGCTGCTGGTGCTGAGAGCCAACCTTTTGTCCCAGTCTGAAATTCTCCTTCAAATGCTGCCCAAAGTCCCACAAGCAGTCAGGCACTCACAGACCCCCAACGAGCAAGTTTGGTTGCTAATGTTTACTTACTACGGAATCAAATATCTATCGCAATGTTTTTCCAAAGTTTGTGCCTTGCATCAAAATTTGTGAAGGTGTAAAAAAAGAATTGTGAAACTATGATTTGAAACATCAACAAATGCTTTGAAACCTGCAGCTGTACATCAACATCTGTGAATGTTTAAAAATGCTTCTGCACATCAACCTTTGCAAAAAAAAATGAGTCAAACTCAACATGTGGCTTGCTGTTTACAAGGACAACTACAAGTACAACTCTACATTTGACACACCATCTACAAATACAGATTGGAAAACATTCAAAAGAGAAGAAAGGTCGCTACGCGTGGGTTGTAACCCAGCTCTATTTTAACATGCACAAGCTTTGTCTATGTTTTTAAGAATTTCACCATGAAATAGCCATCTGAATAAAGCCTTTTAAACGTTTTGCCAGAAGAGTGCCTTGGACCTATCTTCTTTTTTGAACTTTTGTATTCCCTACCAAAGAGCACCTTCATCACACTTGTTTGAACTTCCGAGAGCTCCGGATCTTTTCTTTCTACAGATGGGAAAACATTTGATGCTTCTGTGTGATGAGCCAATTGGGACAGTTGGCTCATTTGAGTTGTTGCAAATGCTGTTATTTGTCAGCTTGTTCTGGTGCTGACCCTGAGTTATCTGCATATTTCTGAGATTCCTTGCTCACTGCAGCTCAGAGATGAAGTTGTGCAGATGGTATTCCTTTACATTTTTCGTCATTCACACCCAAGTGGATGGTTTATAAAATCCATTTGTGATATGGAAAATAGCAGGAATTGAATATCACTTATTCTAAGGTTTTGAATATATTCAAGGTCGGGCTGGTTGACTATTCCTGTTCGAAATCTGATTTGGGCTTTCATAGGGAAAGAACTGTAATGTGAATATTTTGTAACACCATACTGTAGCCTATACTCTTCTACTTCCAACACTAGTGAGCCAGTAATAGCCATTGCTCTGTGTGATCTTGCTGTGGTCTTGTTGTGTATGCAGTCTTGGAACAATGATAGCATTAATCTTCTTCAAAATAAAATATTCAATATCTATCGCTGCTATCTGCTATCTAATTGGTAGACACTTATTTACATTTAACAAAAGTTACATCAGCATTTTTATTCAAACAGTGCAGACGTTAAGTGAGGAAATTCTTCTCCATTATCAGACTAATTGGAAGCAATACAGTTCAGCATTTGAGCATGTGAGGACAAGAGTTACAATTACTGGGTGAAATATGTCCTTAGGGGCCTCACAAAAAGTGGTTTGACTTATTGACTCTGGTGCACAGCCACTTTAAAACAGAATCATGAAACATCAAATGGTGTTAATAGAGAATATGGCTATGCCACTATTTAAATAAATAGCACATTCTTGAACACAGTATTGTGCTGTGATTTGGTGGTTTTGCACTGAAAACACTTGCTGATGCACATTGATTATCATCTCATGAAGGTTATAAGCTCAATTTGGAATGCTAGTCAGCATCAATGACAGATGTCACTGGAGGCCCTTCACACGCTGCGCAGTGGCAGCCTTTTATCCAGTGACACGGGGATGCTCATTGTAGCCATATCATCCATAGTCACCTCACACAAAAAACTTCAATAAAAGGTTGTCTCTTAGTATTTACATTATTTATCCATGGGCTGTCACCTCTGAGGACCAGATTGTTTTTCAGGCCCTCAGGCACATCCAAGGGATTTCATTCATTTCAGCTCAAGGTGCAGTGGTGATAAAGTTCCAGTATACCACCTATATCTTATGTTGTCAGTGTTTCATGCCCAGTATAATTTCAGCCAGCTGATTTATAATATATCCTTCTTTTGAACTCGAGCAACAAAACTTAAGTTTACATAAGTTCTATATAAATGTTCTAAGCATTTCTTTTTTACCTATTACACCCACCTATTAACTATTTTTCATAGCGATGAGAAGTAAATGATAATTAATCATGCTAACACAAACGTCAGTTTTCAGTCAGATTAGAACTGCAGAAGACTCTTCCACTGTTGTCACCACCATGTACAGTCCTCAGAACATTGATTAACTTGTGGCATGTCAGAGATATTTCTGAGCACGGTGATTAGTGAATAACTCATTATTTAAGTATGAGTTACATTACATAAGGGAGGAACTGATAACTTATTCAAGTAAATTACTTTCAAAATCAGAATTCTGCCTGAGTGCAATTCAAAAGCTGAGCTGTTATCATCTCTTGTAGTAATGCAGAATTTAAAAACAGAATAATAAAAATTTTAATCAAATGTAGGATGTCACATGTCTATGTGTTGTCTATTTTTTCTACAATAGGAAAAAAGGGAACATTGCACATATTGACCATTCAGAATTACAGGATTGCACAATTAATCATATTAAAATCTCAATTCATGTTTCTAAATGAATTGAACCGCAAAGGCCAACGATTCTTCCCATTCACATTTGGAAGGCCCAGTGCATAAAAATCAAGTGCTCCTATTTTTTCCCCCTGATTTGCTGTGACCAATAATTACATTGTGTTATGCCACGTGACTTATGCTGCAGGCTGCAGCAACAAGCAGACTGTAGAGACATTTTCAAGAACAGTCTTAACTTTGTGAAAAATCAGAGTCTCCACAGATTGTTTTAAACACAATTCCACAAAAACTTTCCACAGATGCTCTCAAAAACAATCACAGAAAAACTCCAGGTTGCAGCCAAAAGTAATATCACAATCTTTCAGTGCATAATCTAAAGTACAAAAACACAACTTTCATAAGTGACCAGTTCTAGCCTAAGAAAAGAGAAAACCAAGCTGAAAGATTTCAGCTACAGTATGTGTGATGATAAGACTTTCAGTCGAAACCCAAGCCAAAAGATGTTACAGTTCACTCTGCACTATGTTTAAAGTCAGGTTGCTATATGCACCATGAATTGCATCAATTACATCATTTGACTACACACCTTCTCAGTCAATGGCTGTGGCTCTGGCTTCCACCCGATATTTACAAACCACCCACTTGGGAGAACATCAAATGTGGGACAACTTGTCATTATTAACACCAAGTGGCCGTAACACCCACTTTTGCACATTCCCAGATCTGGTTCTCCATGGGTGCAACCAACACAGACGCAACGATGAGTATTGGCGTCTCCCTCTGTGCCATTTTCTTCACCACCAGTGGAACTACTGTAGCTGATAGATTGAGAAAAAGAGTGAAAACATCTCAGATAAAAAGGTATGCCTTCAGTGTGGTTATTCTTTTAATGCATTTACCCTAAAGACGTAGTTTCATCGACAGCCCACACTGCCATCCTCCATCGCCAGCAATGTTGTTTATTGTTAAGCAGCGTTTCATTCATGTCATCCCACCTTGCGGCGCAAAACTTTGAGCATTAAACATTTAGTAATGTAACAAGTAATGTAAACAAACATTGTTTTGTACCACAAAAAAAAGACTCAACTTCCATAGCTTGAAACGTCTTCGGATTCAAACATAATGACATGATATGGAAGCAGTGTTTTATTGGTAGTGGTGGCACCACAGGGCAACACAACCAATGTATTTAACCACTTGAAGTGTCACCGCAAAGTACATTACAATAAATGCATGAAAACCATGAAAACTACTGCACAGTCGCCATCCTCTCACTACTTATCAAACCTGCATAACAGGCATTGTTTAATGCATCCCAGTATCTGTTAAACTCCCGCAGGCACTAGGAGATTACACAGGCCATCACTTATCACTTGGCAAAGGCATGGCTCCCATCAATACCGTGCACAACGGTTTAAAGAAAATGATTAACACCCTTGACAAATGCTATGTAATCCCTTGTTGCAATTATTTCTCAAATGTTGTGCTGCCTGCTCTGTATACCAAATGTCGAGGAACAATTGAAACGGATCGGAGAAATGTAGAATATTTTGCGACAACAGATTTATAGTCAAGCAGAACCGTGGAGCCCTATATGAGCCTACAGTTCATTATATCAGCGGTGACTTTACAATGAGAAGTTGGTGCCTGCAAAGTGCATTTCCCCCCCAAGACCATACTGGAGAGGCTATTGCACAGGGATTGAGGGAGGGCTTGGCATTATGGAATGTGCAGGAAGAGAAAATGGTCTGCATTACAACAGACAATGGATCTACTGTAACATTGTGAAGGCAGCTTCCCGTGATGATTGCACAGGACCCTAGTGCTTTTGGCACATACTTCATCTTGCAGGAGGTGAGCTAATACATCAAAATTCAAATCTAGAATATGTCTAAGAGATCTAATTACAGCAATTTGTAAGTGTTTAATGATTTTGTGAATGTGTTTGTAAACATTGATACCATAAACGCGCACTCAAGGCGTGGAGTGCAGTGTCAAACTGCCTTGATGCCTCATTCTTGGTTTGATTTTGGGGGCATCAGCAGCAGACCAGAGCAGCTAAAGGAAAAAGGAAAGCTAATG
Source organism: Beryx splendens (assembly GCA_900312565.1). Taxonomy (NCBI): domain Eukaryota; kingdom Metazoa; phylum Chordata; class Actinopteri; order Beryciformes; family Berycidae; genus Beryx; species Beryx splendens. Next base: position 7,173 of record OMOV01100333.1, on the reverse strand, counting down.
CAAGTTTTCCAGAAGACGATAGATAATTTATGATTATCTACATAGGTATGTCCATGTTACAAGGCTTTTTTTTTTTTTACACATTTCTAATTTGTAGTCATGTTATAGGGCATTTTGGATATGATGAGGGAGGACATGCAGGCGGTTGGCGTGACAGAGGAAGATGCAGAGGACAGGAAGAGATGGAAACGGATGATCCGCTGTGGCGACCCCTAATGGGAGCAGCCGAAAGACGAAGACGAAGTTATAGGGCGTTTTGGATTTTGTTAATTAGTACCTAGGGAATAAAACCCTACAAATGGGGCATCCTGGTGGCTCGGTTGGCTGGGGTGCGTGCCATGCGGCTGCAACATCCTGGATTCTAATCCAGCATGGGACCTTTGTCGCATGTCCTTTGTCAGATGTCATCCCCCTCTTTCTTCCTTCTGAAAGCCCTTGGGCAGCTTCTTCAAGGAGCTGAGGACAACAGGGTGCTGTCTGATCCATCTTTGCTGCAAGAACGAGGTACAGCCTCAGAGCTTCACTGGTACCTGCTCTCAAACGACTTCAACAGCGAAGAGGATGCCTTGGTCTGGTGGAGGGAACACTAGGGACAATATCAAGACTGTCTACAGACAAAAAAATCCTCTGCATGACACAAGTTCCCCATCCAAGAGAGTGTTCAGTACAGGGGAAATACTGTGACCTGACTCTGTTCATCAAATTCTGTGCGTGCTGAGGGTTCTAGGTTAGGGAGGATTATTCATAGGGAGTAAAACCCTATAAATGGGGTCTTGGTGGCTTGGTTGGCTGGGGCACGTAACATCCTGGGTTTGAATCCAGGCTGGGACCTTTGTCACATTTCATCCCCCTCTCTCTTCCTCCTTTTCCTGTCTCTCTCTTCACTGTCCTGTCCAATAAGCTGAAATGCCCTAAAAATAATCTTTAAAAAAAAAACAAAAAAACATTAATAAATGCAATTCCGAAGATCCCCCTGGGGAGCCATAGACAGGGACTTGACACAGGTGGTGGTGGTGGAGGGCGACATACACCCACAACAACACACACCAACACACACACACACACACAGACTCA
>OMOV01100332.1:0-11220 GCA_900312565.1 Beryx splendens | reverse complement strand
TCTGTGTCTGTGTGTTTGCATGTGTGTGTGGGTGTGTACACGCTGGGTTTTGATTTGTCAAAATCTCCTAGTTGTCAGCCTACCTGCTTTTCTCTAAACAGCAAACCCTGTTGGAAGTATAAACCCCCCCAAAAAAAGTTACATACTAGCAACTCAACTTGGTGTAAACAAGAGGGAGAATTTCTGCGGGCCAGTGTCTGCATGTATGTTTACAAACAGTGCCCAAGGCAAAGATTGGCTGCCACGAATAATTCATCTCTTCAAAAATAAGCAGGGTTTTTGTTTGAAATATGACTACAACCATTATTTCTGACAGAATAATTAAACATTAAAGGGCAAGAGAGATGTGCATTGTACCTTAATGACATCTGAATGGTGCAAAATAAAATTAGCAATGCAGACGGCATACATATGAGCATTGTAGTACCAAGAAATGACAGGTCACTAATCAACGTGGACCCATTTTATCCACTATAGCAGTGTGCTTCCAGCACTGGTGTCTGCTGCCAGTTTTTTTGTTATCATCCTTTTTTATGATCGACACTTGTGTTGCAGTATATGAATGCCCATCTTAACATGTATGCACTCTCACTGGATAAGAGCAACAACCAAGTACCTAAAATATAAATATATGGACCAGTACTATGCGAAAAGGCCAAATCCATTTGTATGACAGAGGTGATGCTTCGGGCACAACTCTACTGGATTGCAATGCGATGCATTATGATGGTATGGATGGATGTTTATTATGTGCATGCATTATGTTTGTATATCAGGTGTGAAATGTGCCGTGGCAAAATGAGGTCCAAGGGAAAACACAGACTCATACAGTGAGCTAAGTGCCTAACCGAAGGATTCGTTCAGCTGGCCAGACAGCGACGGCAAACAGCTGGGATGGAATACAACCAATCTATACAAGCTCTACTGTGACGTCTATGTGTGAAAAATATTCATGTGTTGGCAGCCAACATAGCGAAGTGGAAATGTGGACATTCCCAATACTTTGCAAGTGTCCACAGTCCTGACTCTGAACTATGTCCGCTGGTGTAAACCTGTGCTTTTACTTTGGAAACAGTAGAAGTCCTGGGGGAAATAGTGCCTGAAAAGGTCAGAAATATTATATCTATACATACAAAATTATTGTGATTCAAAAACATGACAGTCTTGACATACTGGCGCTCGGTTTAATTCATTTCAAATGCACCGCCTCCAGTTCTGAAGCTGCTCAATTTTCTGAGCAGCGAGTGCTTGCAACATACTTCTCATATCCAAAGCCATTTTGAATATATCTTTGCCAAGGTCTGTCTAATCCCCCCGCAGCTGTGCGTTGACAGTAAAAGACATCCATCCATGTAACGCTGTCAACCCCCGGGTGTAAATCCCTCAGGTCGCCGGGCCGGAGTCATGAGATGATATTTCCCGCTGACCTTTTCCTGCCAGTTCAACCAGCTTGACACAACATCTCAAAGGCTAATGGCACACACTATAGGTCATACAAGGGAACAGACTCAGACACACGTCTGATACTCTACCCTAGCCTTACAAATTTCAAGTACCTGTATACTGGATGTGATTTCGGCTATCACATCGCCCATAGGTTAGACTCAGCTGCCGAGTTGGGGGAGAAAAATCGAAAAGAACTCCCCTCACACACCGTCTTATCTGGAAATGAAAAGAACCGGACTCTAGACACAGCACTTGGTCATTTAAAAAAAAAAAATCAGATTGCGACTTACCTGATTAAGTAAGATAATAATTGAAGGTAAAACAATCAAACAAACAAAAAATAATATGACAGTGGCATTGTGGTTGCGCTGCACTGTGGTATAACAGATCAATGTTTCATGGCAGCATCTTGGCACAAAGATCGGTTTCATCCACTGGCGTTAATGAAAAAAAACCATGCTCTTCACGCTGCGCTTTGAGGAAGCCCAGCCCAACTCCAGAGACGGATGAGAGCCTCTTGTTTTTCACAGCTAGAGATATGAGCTGTGGGCACGTGGGCATTCATTATAGGTTTTTGGTTTTAGCTGCCATATCAAAGATTCAAATATCTCCAGTTTCCTACAAACGAGAGGTGCTTGGTTTAGATCATTTGAATTTTCTCGTGGCAACATTTCAGGCTTTTAAGTTCACAGCTGGAGTTCTCCTTCCAAGACATACTGTACTATTTCTTTTGACTGGAATTACAGTTTTAAACATTTTCAATTTGCTTCATCCGAGCTGTGGATCCCAGCTGCTTTGTTAGAGCACCACTTAGAATATATTTCCCTCAAGCCATGCCGCAGCAAATATCTTGTTCATCATCAACGGGACTTTTCAATAGCCTCTGTGAATGCACTCCATGAGCCTCCCTGGAATAAATTCACAGGCACAGGTGGGAATGTTGCTCGGCGACTTCCACACTCCATTAAGCTTCTGCAGGCAATTTAAGCAGAGGCTGCATTTGTATGCAATATTTATAATAAAAAAAAAATAAAATAAAAACCTGTGGGTTCCTGGAGTCCCTGAGCAGTGGGAGATGGCAACAAAGGATCTAAACTGTCGGGCTGGATCATCACACAGGGGATTAATCTGTGTTTCGTAAGCACGGGGCTTTACTGGAATAAAAACCTCTGCCTACGATTTCGGCGGCTCTTTATGACTAACATGGAATATTGAGCAGAAGTACAACGTGGTCCTCTGAAGATCTACTGCTGAATTATGTATATACAGAGGCGCTTGGATAAACTGAGCGACCGCGCATTCGCTTGCTTCATCTATTCCCCACGGCACTCCGCTGCTTGACCTTCCTCTCCATTACCTACGCTGTAGAGCATTTTTCACATCAACACAATCAATTTTTGTTTGCCCCTGATCCTGCTCCGCTTTCACGCCTCTTGCTGGAGCCCTAACCCCCGCCGTTCCTCCGGGCGTGTTCCAACTCATGTATAAGCCTGGGGAGCCGCCGGAGGGAAGGCACTGGTCTCCCAACAGCACGCTGGTATGGAGCGCATGCATACTGTATCTATAAACATGATTTCATTGTACAAAAAGCACAGTGAACAATAATGGCGGCCTTCACTGACCTTGTTTGTGTATTTACTGTGCAGCCATTGGCTTGAATTTCTACCAGTTCAATTGCCAGATATGAAGTAAGTATACAGGGAGTGCATACTAACATGGCAGTAGACAAGCGTTTAACCTGAGCTTCTACGGTTGTAACCTTGAAACATTGGTAGAAACATACCAATCTCCAAACTTACAAAACTCTGAAACGCATGCAATGGAAATTAAGCGCTACAGGGAAATGAATTATGCAAGTTTGAATGTTTTGTTTGGTATTACACTGTCAGCCATGAGCAGCTTTGTGAGTAAGCCTCCATTTCTTCAGAGACATAACTGTTTTTCCATCCTCCTCATTAACCCAAAACTCAGAAAACATAAAAATAATCTCTCTCGCACTCCCCGTCTCACTTCCATGTTTGAAGTGATATCTTTCTGGACTGCCACACAACAAATAGGCTATACACAGCAGCTGAATAGGCCATACGTAATCTTCCTCTGCAACGCGGTGGAAATAATCATTTAAATGCTTACCAAAGTCCCCAGGGACAAAGATGTCGTAGACACAGCTCTGGCCTCTGGTGTAATTATGTGGGTAGTTTGGGGACAGCACGGTCCCCTCTGATCCTGTGGAGTGACCTCCGCATGGAGCTGTGCGGATAGGAGGGGGAGAAAACAGAGAAACACAGTTTACAACTGTGAAACAACCAGGCTACAATACCTGGGGAAATGAGGCAATAAAATACAATCAGCAAATCCATTCTAACTGGCACAAGTGCACAGGTAAGCAGTTCATACCAGGAAATAAGATGAAAAAAGTCACCTTTGAACTTCTAACTGCTGACAAATATAATTTTGGCCAGCCTGCCAAAAAGGTTTGACGTTTGATGGACACATTTGAGACATTTTCAAAAGAACAGAGACATACAAAGACAAAGAAAAGAACAGTGAGTTGTGTTCACAGGGTTAAAATTCTACAGGGAGCGAGCAGCCGGGGAGGAAATGTACTTTTTGACTTCACACAAAGTAAAACCACCATCATTCAACAAAACACAATTTCCACAGGCCTGCAATTGAAATAAGTTATTATGAAATAAGCACATAATAACAACAACCAGCAGCATGTTTTGGGAGATTCAACAATTTTGACTACAACAGGCGTCCAATCAGCAGATGGCCCCTCCATAATAAAAGAATTCTTTGAAACATTCACTGTAAGAAAATGTTGTATTTTCAGTAATAGGGAAGACTATGCATTAATGTTAACATATACATAACAATGCTGCGCTCTACTCCCAAGCTCTCCACTCACAGCAGAGGCTATTACTTTTTTTTCTTTCTTTTTGTTTGCTGTGAAAGCTTGTGTTGCCAAAGCAACAGTTATACATGGAGGCCACGAACCAGGCGGTGGGCACAGCAGCTCCACACAAAACCCATTAAACTTTCCACCATACCCTTGCATGCTTTCATCTCCTAAACTTTTCCTTGCGACACCATCACAGTGGTGACAATGATTCAATTGGCCACTGGGTTCATTAATATCAACTGCGGTCTGTCCTGCACCTGCGTCGCATCTCGGCGTCCTATCTTAAGCCGTTAATGATGTAGCTAATTTGCCAAGAGGCCCCCTAATGCAGTTGCCTCAGACCTCATGGACTGAGCCAGCAGGTGGGGGAGCCTCGACTGTAAACAAACACACTCTCATTTGTCGGAGGGAAGCTGTCACCAGCTGCTCCGAACCCCATGTGGCCGACACAATGCACAATGTCACCGCCGTTCCGCTGAGCAACGCGGGAGAGGGGGGGGAGCAGAAGCGAGTGGAGGCGCTAATGCAGAAAGATGGATCAGCAATTAATCCAGCTTTGGTTGTTGGAGGTGCATGAGGCATGTAATCAAACATACGTGATGACGGCAAGAAGGGAATCCAATCCAAAATGATCCGTCAAACAGAAGAGGAGCGAGAGTGCAGCGGTAGTTAAGGAAGTTGAGCGTACTGCTTTGAGGAGGGGGGGGGGGCACAGTGTACTGTCAGTCTGCTGCAGCAGGTGAGCGCAGCACTAAGGAGAGGAAGGGATTCTGCAATTAAAGCTATAAGCTTGAACGGCTTCAGGCTGCTAGGTGGGTCCAGTGCTATGGGGAAGTGGGCACACTGCAAAACCCTCCATATTGTGTACTATAATATGCTGATGGGTGGGTATAATCTAACTGCCCAGAGAGAAAGGTGAGTTTATTGTTAATACCTGTAAATTTGACTACTTGACTTAATACATATGGAATTGTGATGTCATTCTGAGACGCCGCATGCGGTTCGGGACAATTCAAGATGTAGATTTTGCCACAAGAAATGTTGATATATCCAGTCTAAGTAATAAACAAGAATGACTGCTCTGTCATTAAACAATAGAAAGGCGGCTGCAAAGAAATGGGTTGCAGTGGTCTACAGTATTCACATTTTGAAGTGATTGGATTGGAAGGGTATTGACCCAGCCCTGCAATCCACTGCAGTTCGGCAGGCATGGGGGGCTAATGGGGCTCACCGCACAATAGACATCCAATGTATTGAAAACACATCTAACGTATCGGAGGATGAATGTGTGTGATGATTAAATTCTCGTCAGACACTGGATTCAATGGAACTGTAAAACACAGTCCATCATGACAAACCAAACCGTAACAAAAGGGTTACAATGGTACCTTAATAATGACATGTATGTTATATCTTTTCTATTGATATCTGAGTACTGCATATGGCACAGATAAACATAATACGCCATGTTCAGCATGTCCAGATATTACAAGGTGGTTGCTCTTGTGCACAAAAGCATTCCATGGAGCTTTTAACAGCAAAGAGAACAACAGAAAGGAGTTAATAGACCTTTTTTTGCGACCCTGACATTTTTTTCCCTTTAACCAATAATTACATGTTTGGCTTGTTTGGGGTAGACTGCTAACCTAACTCTATTAAACTAAATGTCAAAAAACCCGAAGATGCAGCCGCCATTTGATTTAGCCTTGAGACGATCAGGTCACCAGTCCAAATCTAATTCTAATCTGGGAGTCATTTACAAACTGGAGAGTTGCTGATGTGCCCTTTAGCAAAGCACATAGACTGAGAGCTGTTGCAGGGACGTTACACAGGTGCCAACTGTTCGAGTAATGAATAGCTCCTTGGTGTAAGAGTGGGCGCCCCTCTTCCCCGCTCAACTTCCCCGGTGCTGAAAATGAGAGCCGAGCTCTCATTCAACCTGGCCTGATTAAATACTTTGAGGAGTATAAAAAATGATGTAAAACTACTGGAGGGAGGAGTACTAGGTTGTTATCTTGAGAGTCTTCACAGCTTCAGTCGCTTCTCTCCTTGACACCGTGATCACAAAGATACCGCACAGCTCTGTGAAACGCCTACGCCGGGGGAGCTCGCTGTGAACGCCAACAAACAATACACACTTGCACATCTTGGGCATTACGCTCTTTGCACTGGACCGTACATTTGTAAATCTATACACTGCCGACATCATCCCGCTTGGTTACTAAACCATTCACCACCTCGTTAAGAAGCTGTATTCTTGTTAACTTGGCCATGTATTAAAGGAATACTTTTATAAATCTTTTTATTTCTTGGTTTCCTGATATTAGTAGACAAACAAATACACAGTGAACTCTGTAATATTTAGACAGCAACACCTTGTAGTAAAGGAGAAAGAGCAACAGATATCACCCTAATTCTCCATATCATAAGATACACCTATTAACCATATGGCGTGTTTTTTTTGGGGGGGGGCTTACTTCATACATACAGGTACAAGGTTTACAAAGTAAGCATACATTAAAATGCCAAACGCTAATCCCCTCTCCACCCCTCCCATCATATAAAACTTGCAACTTCACTTCTGAAAACCCCGCTTTCTTTTCAGAGCACAGCATTACCGTCCTGACGCCTCCTACATCATTTGTGAATTGAAGTTCAAAAGCGTTATTTGTGAGGACGAGTTGACATTTTTTGAAATATTTAACATCTCATGATCAAAAAATGTCACGGGAAAATAATACTAACACCAGAAATAACACCATGCTTACATAGAGTTATTAAATCAAAAGAGTTCCCGTGCACACATGGCCAACTTGCAGAAGAATTTATTGCGACGTTTCGGTACTAGACCTTTTTCAAGCAAAAAAAAAAATTTGCTTGAAAAAGGTCTAGTACCGAAACGTCGCAATAAATTCTTCTGCAAGTTGGCCATGTGTGCGGGAACTCTTTTGATTTAATTTGGACCTAATTGTCACCCTCCGACGCACCTGCCAAAGAAATAGATGTGCGAAGATTTTTGCTTTTTCTGAACATAGAGTTATTGAAATGCAGCTGCAGCATTACACAGCATTGGTTGATATCCCGCGGTGAAAACCTCCACACCTCAGTTATATTGTCCCACCTTCTCCACCACCCTCTCTATAGGTACGGAGTTAAGTAGTGGCACTTGGCAGTAATCAATGACTACTTGCCAGACCCAAAGCAATTACCTTTGGTTAGAATAGGTGGCATTCTTTTTTTTGGCTCAAAATCTATGGAGATTCTCAGGAGTGCTTTCTCTTTGCTACAAACACCATTCGGTAACGGGCTGTGCATGTGAAATCAAGTGTGTTCGGATTCCGCAGATTCCTTGGAGCTTGTGGCCACCACCACCGCTGCACATGTTTGAATCCTAGCTCATGCTGTGCGCTCAAACATTTCAACTGCTTTTGTATTTAGCATTCCCCTTGAACAGGGACATTATTAATATTTAAACAAGGTTATGTGACCAGTTGTGCAACATCTTTGATTTATATGCTATAGTATAAAGAGGTCTTGACAACATGGATGGAATCAGCACTATGACTAATTTGTACCATTTCATGCAAGTTGTTTTCGCTCTACATCATTAAAGATCATATGGAGATAGCAGCCCAATGGCCCCACGAGGCCAGTGCCTCAAAATGTTTTTGACGTTGATGTTATATGTGTCAGAGTGTCCTCCATGCTTGCTTCACTATTGCTGAACTATTGCCTAAACCGCACGAGTGTCACATCTCACCTTGACAGCTGGGTTTGGCTCTGTCCCACTCTGGTCTCTTGCTGTTGCCCATGATGCACGTCAGAGTGGAGTAGCCCTGCAGCAGGTAGCCAGCCTCGCAGTGGAACGTCACCATAGATCCCAACTTGTAGTCGGCGCCCATTCGAGTGCCGTTCATCACATTCCCCGGATCGAAACACGCCTCCCGCAGTTTTGCTGCCGAAAGAACAAAGCATTTAGAATAATGACAATTGTCCAAATTAGGTGGTCTAATTAGGTGGAAATATCGAAAAACTTGTATAGGATACAAGGGTCGCTTTGATCTAACAAAGCTGTGTTATTAAAAAGTAATATATATCAGTGTTGGTGGAAGTGGTGAAAATGGATGAGGGTGAATCCGCGGGTATTCTCCCAGCTGGCATCCACATCAGAGGAAGTAGCTGTGTAGCATACTTCAAAAAGCGTATTCGCTAATTCATTTATATACTGTATATATACAACGAAGTCCCACTGCTGTAAAATCAGAGAAGTAAACTCTTTATTCGCCGATATACATAATGATATTCTATGAAAATGCATACGGATTCCCACTTGCACAGGCCTTCAGAGTACCTTTGTATTCCAAATGAAAGCCGGTGTAGCTCACAGAGCCGTCGCTACGGAACGCCAAGTACATAAAGTTGGAAGTGCTCTCAATCTTCTCGGGAAGTTTGCTGTCTTGGAAACTGCCGATCAGATGTGTGTTGCTGTCTGGCCCGTCGTAGATATACAAGAAGTCGTAGTTGGGTTCAATGCTGAAGCTGTGACGAGCGCAGACAAACAGACAAATGAGAAATAAAACAGTGATTATTTTTGTCAAGTCTTAACCACCAGATTGTACAGATTGTGAGAGAGATTTAGAATGCATTAGGCTTTTAAATTGAGAGTGTGCTCCGCAGTGCTACTGTAGAAGTGAGTCATGCCAAGCGATTTGCTTTGCATCTCCAGACAAAGAGATAAAAAAAAAAAAGATATCTCCCCCAAGAGGTGAGAAGAGATTAAATTGTTGTGACACTGCAGTGGCACAAAATCTTCCCAGACGGCAATGGCAATGCAGTGTGAAAAAGATCGTTTCATATTGTTGCGCTGTATATCAAATCACATGCCGCAGTGAGAGAGCGAGGAGCATTTGTTTTCAAAATAATGAGCTTGGTTTATGACAAAAATGTAAATAGCTTGGAGATAATTGCATTTGAGTTGGATCAAGGCAACTCCAATTTAGAATCATAACTCCATCCTTTCATTTTGCATTCCCACGGGGGAGAGTAGCATTGTGCTAACTCTATTAGATGTTTGTTTTGAAGGACAAAGTCTGAAAAGAAACACGCCGCATCTCTCTCCTTCACCTCCAGAAGAGGGAGAGAGGGGGTGGGGGGGTGCAGACGGAGCGACGGCACCTTGGCTCCCTCTCCACCCCTTCATGAAATGACTATGGAATTAATATTCATCGGCAGTCGTTCAGTCAAAGGGAGGGGCCGCCCATGCAAAAGGTACTCAGGCCCATCCATGACTTCCTTCTGCCAGTCCTGCTGCTGGAAATTCAGATTGCCATTAATAATGTAAAGCTTATGTGTATCATTCAGCATAGGGAATGATGTGGGTTCTTATATCGCAGTTCTGACTGCAATATATTCTGAAATCTCCACTACATTTCAGCGAGTGTGGTAGGAGTGCCTAGCTTCTAGGTGTCTGTAGGAGTATTGCTGCCTTTTCCCTATCGCCCAACACACCTGGACACAAACTCAGGTCCTGTGCTTAACACACATGGCCAACTTTGCTCAATACTCTGATGTTATAGCTGGTTCCACCACAGGAAGCAAGCAATTCCACGGCACAAGCTGAGCTGCTGTGCTCATTCTGTCCATTCTGTTTCAGGTAGGTTACAAACATACCACCGGAAACCTTCATCTTGTAAACCACTGGACCAAATGCTAAAAGGACAACACTGGTTGTTTTTTTTTTACCTCTCCAGTATCTTCATCTATTGTCCATATCCTGCAAAAGCTTGTATTCACATGTTTTCCACTGTAAAACGTCGAAAATGGGGAAAAAACACTTTTTCATAATTCATGAGAAGCTGGCTGCGTGGAGATCCAAGGTTATTGCAGCTTTGTTTCATACAAGCAAACAAACAAACTGAAAATATAAGTGAAAGGCCAGGAAATCCCCACTAGCCTATCACATCGCAGCAGTTCCCATTACCTGATGAAAGCCAAGGAAATGACATAGTCCGAGTGGACAGCAATAAGCCAGTCGCAGTCCTTGCTGTGCGGGTAGGGGTGTGGGTAGTTGGGAGACAGGATGAATCCTGAAGATCCTGTCACATTCCCGCCACACGGAGCTTGAGAGATAAAGATAGGAAATATGAAAGAGATGGACATAGAATTAGAAATAATAACACAGTAATTACCAAGAAATATTTTTTAATTTTTTTTGCCAGCTCCTGTGGTCGAACTCTATTCTGTCCTGGCCAGGCAAGGACTGAGCAGTTCAAGATCTTTTAATATAATTTATTTGAATTAACGTTTTTGAGTTGTTCTGCTGTTTATTTTATTTATTTCATATCTGGCATTTAATTTTAACTAGGTATAGCTTTCCATATATAAGGCTTGTTATCCAAGTAGGAGTCAACAAGACATCTTACTCAATTTTAGTAAGAAATATCTGGATGATTGCTATCATACACAACATCATCTGGTGCTTTTGTTGCTTAGCAACACAAAGCATCACAGATTTGATTACACAGCTGTTGATTTACCTAGCGTTAGCCTACTAGCAAGACTAGTAACTAGTTAAGTCTAAAGCATTAACATTGCTATGACGTTACTTCCCTAAACTTTGCCTACAATTGCTATTTTTTTTCTTAACACAAATCAGATAACAGTTATGTCATATCATCATATACAGTCATCAAATCACTGATATTTACTGTAGAGAAAATATTGAGTATAGTAGAGTATGGTTTACAACACTTCCATGAAGGGCCTATGAAGCTATAGAACTCTCTCTCTATAGTCTCTGCTACAGCCCCCCGCCCCACACACAACCACACACACACACACACACACACCACACCACACACACACACACC
>OMOV01100330.1:0-11130 GCA_900312565.1 Beryx splendens | reverse complement strand
AGAACAACACACAAAGGGCCTCCTCCCTTTGACGTTGATTAGCTGCCACTTGAACAACAAAATTCAAATTAGGTTAATCTTGACTTCCCGTTTATTTTGTTGCCTGGCAACATCCCGTTGAGAATGAAATGTAGCCTAATGTATGGCCTAATCTTTTTTTCTCCATCAATATAATTTTGATGCTAAAATATCAACTAGCTATCTAATCTCTGTTTAATCTGTTTCTCTTCTGCCCCTCTTCGAACAGTGTAGGCTAAATTATAGAAAATAATCATTGTGACTCCTGACGTTTCTCACACCTGTAGTGTTCTTCTTTTTGAAGAAGTCCCACAGATCTACCTGCCCACCAGCCCATTTGGGCCAAAATAATATCCTCAAGGTGTCATAGCCGCGTTGCAGGTTTTGCTGTGCCATCAACCAATAAAAAAAAACATGCATCTGTATCAGTGAAGGTGCGTGTGACCCCCTGCCGTCGGATTTGCTGAAAACTCCAGATGTGCTATATTCTCTAAAATGATTAAACATCAATAATAAGTGGCTTACACATTTCTTGATTAAATGATATCTTTGTGCCATAACTAGGGATGAAACGGGGATGGCAGTGTTACAAAGGGGATGGTTTTTGACCATTTTTATTTCAAGGGGGATGGCATCCCCTCGCATCCCTCCTTGAATCGACTACTACCCCAAGAGTCACTGTATGACTGTACCATTTCGATGCACTCTCTAACATCATAACTCAAGGTATAACTTAATTCAAGAAAACTACTTCTTAATTTCAGTTCATGGGTTAGATCTATTACACTGCAGGAACATGGAACATGGAGAGAATGAGGAATGTCAGGTTTGTATAGGACCCAAAAGGGGAACACACCAGGCAGAGGCAGGGGTAAAAGTTCAAGGGTCTTTACTGAGCTGAAAACCAAAGTCCAAATCCAAATCAGAACCAGATAATCCAAACAAGCCAGGGCAACAGTAGCCTACAGAAAGAGTGAGCTGAAACAGAATCCAGTAGGCAGGCAAAAAGGTCATAATATGTTACGGGCTACAGGAAACCAGGAAACAGGCTGGAACGACACACAGGAGGAAACACTCGGACAAACTGGCAAAGACTGACCAACAACACAAGGGCTGCGGTCGAATTGTTTTTGCTTAGGAAGGTTCCTAACTGAGTGAAATGACCCAGAAGTATCTAAGTGGCAGCAATGATAAGAGCTGTTCGAATTCTCTAAATGCTAAGGTGCTTCAGTGCTTCCTTACTTATCTCCTTTAGCATACTGTAGGATACACTGGGCCATCCTTCACGAAAGGAAAGGAGATAATGCCGTACCACAGTTCCTTGCGGCAGCAACATTTAAAGCAATGCGCCATTCGGCCAAGTATTTTAACAATTAAGTCGTACAAATATAAACTTCGTAAATATAAGAGCAAGTTGTGATCAAAAGATGCGGGATCATTTTCTCGTCAGTCTACAATAACACGCTTGGTATCGCTGGAAACTAGAAATTCCGAGCTTTGGTTATACTTTTAATCTGGATCGCCTAATAACATAATGTTAATCTTAATCAAGGATGAAGACTACTTCATCATACATATGCATCATAGCCTTTTGCACGCTGGTGGGGCCCCGTGTCGTGCAGTAGGTGCCCTTGCTATTTTTTCGCCCCTGGCCTTCAAACAGCCTGAGTCCGCCGCTGATGGGAACTGGACACAGACACACAGAAAACAAGCAGAAAACAAGACAGGCAAAAGGCAAACACAAAATGACCTGAATATGCATAAAGAGCAAATCAATGGACCTCGGCTGGATTCCTGACAGAGGAAAGAGAGAATGAGGAAAGAAAACAACAACTTAGTAACTTTCTCCTTATAGCCATACTTGAACGTTAGGTGACCTACTTTTTATTACTGTCATGTGACATCTTGTGCAATGCGAATCTTGGTTGTTGTTTGTTCAGATAAGATTGCCTGATAATTTGTTAGTACTAGGGAAGTCCATGTTTGCTGTCTGGCAAATTAAAATCTGGGAATTGCATGATACCTGCATCGATCTGCGTAGCTTTGCCTCCAAACTGTACTCAACTTCACCTCAGCAGGCCTAGAATGTCAGTGGCATGTTACATATCCAGCATGTCTTGAGACGTCTGCACTGATATCTCTCAAGACATCTCAAGACATGCTGATGCCTGGGAATGCTACAGGAATGTGAGAAATGTCAACAAGTGAGACATCATCACAAGCAAGAAAAGGGTTATTCAAGACATGCAAGTGAGCAAGTATTTTATGAAGGTACCTGTCAGCGGTGTTGAATGTGAAAGGAAATGCATGGCATCCTGGATCAATCATTTCGGCACCTGAAAAGAATATGTAATAGCTGCAGTAAGAAGGCCATTCAGGCGTTAGTCAAGCGGTTAATTCCCTGTCTCTGGAGCCACGTGTTTCCCCACTGCCAGATCTTTCTCTCTCCTCTGTCTCCTCTATTCTGTCTTTCTCATTTCTTTTCCCACTGTCTGAAAGAAAACATTTGAAATGTCTGGACTCTTATCTCTCCTTAGAAAAAAACAAGGTGATCCAGGATTGAGAAGGTGGCCTTCAAAAGGTCTGGCACAGATTACTAAATATATACCTTCTTAATTGATTGCTGATTACCTAATTGTGATTAAACATAATCACTCCAATTCAGTAACACAATATTACTTTCAGTGTCTTGAAAGGCCACAGAAAATGAAGTTAAACCAGTCATTTGTTACAGTTGACAGACTTCAGACATCTTCAATCATGACTGACCTAAAGGACTGTTACCATTACAATACATTCATTTTCTCCAGTAGTCTAACAAGTAAACACCGTTTTTCTTGAAATGCCTGCAATCTGAGATTTTTTGTCACTTAAATTGACTCGTTTTTTGTAATGCAACTAACGTAATCATCTCCATTGCTCCCAACCCTGGAGCCAGATAGTGTTGACTTGTGTTGTTGGTGTGAGGCATCAATCAAATGTATCTTGTTGTGGAACACAATGCTGGATATGGTGGTATGGTATTATATGGTACGGTTTTTACAATGAATACCATGAATGGCTTAGAAAGCTTTATGGACTATTTTTCATGTCAATTAAAATATGTAATACTTTATCAATTTAGCGTACTCAGTCTTGTAGTATTTCTTGCTGCCAGTATGCAACTGCTATAACCTGCCTATAATGTTTAGTCCAAAGACAGCAGCAAAGTGAAAGGAAAGTGGTTTGACCTGAGACAGCTACAGTGAATCGCCTTGTTCTTAAATCTCCACTGAAGAACATGTTTTCAGCATTGATGGAATATGAATCAAAAACATCAATGTTCATTTTTTTCCTCTTGGAACAAATATCTAGAAAGGATGACAACTGATTCCTACTTGAGAGGAAACTGCTTTAGTTTCCTCCAACCCTGAATGACTGAACAAAGATACAAAGTTATATACTGACAACCCCAGTTTGCAAGACTCAGTGGGGCTTTGTGAAATTGTTAATATTTACTATTTACATTAATGGTTACAATATTTATATTTACGTATACATAAAAAGGTTGATTTATTTGGACTTCATAAAAAATAATGTAAAACCTCAAACACAAAATTATGACAAATGATTGTCTTTGTTATTACATGTCAAGCTGCCACTGACATAAAATCTGTGGTCTTCTTTTAAACAAAAACCCTGTTTATAAAGTGCATCAACATGATTATCATCATCAACAACATTAAAAAACATGGAGATCATAGTAATACTTTAGATTGTTGGGCATGCACATTTCACAGCAACTGACATATGAAATAGGTTATTTAAACCAGCATCTGTTTCTTTTCATTCTAAAACAACATTTGATGCAGATTCATGAATATTAGACTGAAAAAATAAAAATATAAAAATATCCATCACATTTTGTATTCATGATCACTATAATCAATGACAACAAGTAACTAAACAAGCTTATAGGGTACTTGCTAATTATTAAATATACAGTAAGGAGTACAGTTAGTATGCAGAGAAGATGGCGCTGTACTGTGTGCATGTGCTTCGTGGACATAACATTTCTAACATGGTGAATTAAAGGCAAATCAATCAGTTGAACCAGCTGTCTCTCTCTGCTGCGTCATGCAGCTCTGTTGAGGCCAACCTGTCAGTATCTGCCAGGACAACAACAGGAAGCCTAACCTCTGGGGCTTTGGTGAGGACCACGTCAAGAACAACCGGGAAACTATGAAACATGACGTTAATGATCATAACAGAGCAAGAATGTGGTCATTTTTAGGCTTGCCTATGTACTCTAAAGAGAGACAAATCACACATAATTAACAGAGCTGGGGACTCGGGTCACATGACTCAAGTCACAATTTTAAGTGTTTGAGACTTGACTTGATGCATGAAGACTTGACTTGGGTTCTGGTGACTTGGGACTCGACTCTGACTTGTACTTTTATGACTTGAAAAGGTTTCTAAAGTCTTGACTTGAGATCTTGTGTTTGTGTAAATGACTCAGATTGAAAGTGATGAGATTTCCACCAGACAACTGAATTAAAATTCTGTTTTATGAATTTGTATGGAATGATTGAATTCATTGAAACTGATTATAGAAATCAAACTCATGATGCTTTTACCAAGTTTTTATACTATTGAAACAATATTGCATCGAAAAGTCCTAGATATTTTGTTTTATTCAAAATATTAAATTGATACTGCACTGGTATTCTGAGACTTGGCATTAGTGACATGGACTAGACTTGGACTTGACTTGAGGGTTGTTCCTCAAGACTTAAGACAGACTTGGGACTCGAATATAAACTTAATATAAATCATTTTCTGTCATCAGACAAGCATTTAGATGAGAGCGTGAACCTTGACTCTGTATTCCTGCTTCAGTATGGGACAGGTGAAGATGGTTCCTGGGAGCAGTACTTTGGTCACATTCAGATGGGCTCTAGCGGGCACAGGTTCACCCCTCTCCTTTGAGACGTTTTTGGCGTAGACTTTCCTCTTTCGCATGGCATAGAAGCTCTGCTTTTCCTACAAGTAGTATTTGGGAGTTACAGGGCGAGGTGAGTCGTTGACAATTTCAGCGGTGACTTTAAGAGCTTCTCCTGTGAAAAGAGAAACAGATTAGAAACAGATCATATTTCAGGCTGTAAATTTAGGTCCTGTAAATGATATCTATCACTGGATATGGTCTCCGTGGTGTTTAAATATTTAGAATTTGTAGAGTAATAGACAGTGACTATATGATGAATGATGAAACAGATGAAATGGAAATAGAGAATAGTTAACATTCCCATCAGATTAGATTTTGTCATTTGTTTTCTTCAGTGTCTTCCACTCTGAAAGTTGAGTAATTTTATGCTCAAGTCCATGTCCATGTATCTCAGACATCCTCACCTTGCAGGTATCCCATCCTTGCAGTGCGAACATTCAAAATGACATTTCCAGATCCAAAGAATACGACATTCTGCTCAGCATTCCTGTGCTGAGGTTTCTGTAAGGCATGAGACACAATAATTCACATCTGGAAGCTCTGTTGATACTTCATTCTAGTAGTTTGTAAGCTGTGTTTTTTTTATTTCATGCATTTAATTATTTATTGATTCAGTATGAACTAGAGAAGAGAAAAAGAGTAAGGCCTACCATGTCCTTCTCCTTCTTGCAGGATGATCTTTTCAAGGGAGAAAAACTTCTGTTTGGTACGATACGTGACACCAACTTTCCATAATGTTCAGTCCACGACACGTTCACTTTCCCTTTGGCTTTCACAGATAGGTACTCGATCTTCATTTCTTGGCAAACCACCAACACAATTCTTCCTCTTATTGAATCTCCACTCGAAAAGAAGTTCTCCTCATTTTTTGCATCATACTATAAAGCAAGGAATCTGTCTGTCTGTGTGTCCTTCCGATATCTCGAGAACCGTTCGTCCGATCGACTTTGCACTTGGCGGGTGTGTTGCTGAGGACCCGAAGACATGCAGTGTCAGATTTGGTGCAATTTGGACACAATTTGGACGCAATTGGAAGGCATTCAATTGGAACCAATCAGAACACAGCTTTTCGGTAATCGATTATGACATCGTTGGATGGAGCTGGACTGTGCTCTACCAATCAGAGCCTGTCTCAGCTGCACCAATGACATCACAATCACAATCAGAGCAGCTCAGAGCATAAAAGGCCGAGCTCGAGGTGTTCGGCCTCACACCGCACTCCCCTGGGTGCTGGTGTAGCTGGCACAGTGCTCTGTGCAGCAGCGGGGTGAACTGGCACTGCACTAGTCGTATTATAGGTTACTTTGGATGGTTGCTCCTTATGCTGACCTTACACCAAACGACTTTTCAACTATTTCACTGTCGCAGACAAATTTCCAAAGTCGGAATAAAATCATGAGGGTTTTGCTAGAGTTGCGGCGCGCTCCCATCATCGCGGTCGTTTGGTGTAAGGTGGTCCTAAAACTCAGTCCGAGCTGTCTTAAGTCAGTCTTTTTCTCATCTTGATGTTCCAATAAAATCAAACATGTTTAATATTATCGTAAGTCTTTAGTCTTGGCTCATGCAAATAGGGAAGTTCAGTGACGTGAACATTGTCAACAACCAATAGTTGTGCTCTCGTTAGCACCAAAACAGGAAGCAGCA
Organism: Beryx splendens; assembly: GCA_900312565.1. Lineage (NCBI taxonomy): Eukaryota > Metazoa > Chordata > Actinopteri > Beryciformes > Berycidae > Beryx > Beryx splendens. The sequence goes on along the minus strand of OMOV01100330.1, from coordinate 4,481 downwards.
AACCGGGTAGTTACTTTGGTAACGGCCGAAAAAACTCCTCAAATACAGTCACACACACGATAGACGGTGAATTAACAGTGTTGAGTCTGTGTTTAATTTGGCCTGTATCTGATCACCCAACCAGCACTTATTTCAGTGAGAAATATCATTTTTGAGGCGGTTCGCCTCTCATTCCCACGGTCTTCTCCCACTAAAATAGCGGTACCCAGTCTTTGCAAAATCTTATAGTCTGTGACTAAAAACATGACACATTATCTTTAGCTGTGAGCTGATGTGAGAGGGTGTCAGACTTTAGTCTTTTAAATGTCTTTTCAAGGTCTTCTAGTGTATGGTAGGCCTTAGTCCAAGCGATAATGGACAAGTGTTGTCAAGAATGAACAAGTTCTCCTTTACACAAGACTCCCTCTTTATGTCAGTGGGCGGAGATTGCACACAGGCCTCTTATTACTCCAGGTTTATGACTGTCACACTCTATGTAGCCTACTTACACAATATTTGCCATGATGTATCGCTCCAATCACATGGTCCAAACAATATTCCATTTTTGCATAACTTTTATTATCATAAGCATTTAAGGGATCTGTTTCTCTCCATTTTTTAATTAATAGTTGGAATGGGGGGGAAAACGGCATATTTTAATTTATACATTTTTTCATGAATCACTATACTACTGAAATGAAAGGAACATGTAAAAGAGAGACAACTGTACTTTTTGTGAACCGTTTCCTTCAACACTCTGCTCTGAGTGTATGAGAGGAACTGCACTCTCTTTGGATATGCAATAAACTGATTTAACCAGCAATATGTTGACCAGGTGGGTTGCCTGATGTTTGACATTTTCACTACCTGCTTATCAACTGCAATCAGAAATTGGGATATTGTAGTGCAGTGTGAACACACCCCAAGAATAAAGACACAACAGGAACAAGTATTCCAATATCAGTATACATGTTTTACAGGGAGCAAGGTATATTTTCATATTTTCACTATAAACGCTGCTAAATGCAAAATATGAGGACACACATGCAAATGTACAAAAAGGACCACACAGTACATGTATCGACTATAGTCACTAGTAGTTCCTATAGTGATTTCTCATGGCATCAAACTGACAGCATGCTATCAGAGAGGTAGGCTATTTCACACTGCACAGCACATTGTCTGGTATTCTATGTGTGTAACAGTATAAAATGCTGATGAAACATTGAAAAAGAATATCACACAGAAAGGAAAGTAATATAGGTTGACATTTGATAGGAAAAGCAGCCACCTGTAATCCCTTTATATCTCTTTAATTGTGTAATGGGGATACACAAAGTATCTGCAGAATCCCATCACTAACATTTTTTGTCAAAATCAGAGAAGGATGGGTACATTCCATACGCTGCATAGGGAGGCGGGGGCTCCATAGGTTGGGGTGCCATTGGGTGTCCCATAGGTTGGGGTGCCATTGGGTGTTCCATAGGTTGGGGTGCAAATGGGTGCTGTGGTGCAGCATTCCAGGCTGGTTGGTTTGGGTTCCGAAACGCTGCAAGTCCAAAGCCAGCGTAAGCAGGTGGTTGCTCCATGGCAGGAACCTGAGAGGCAGGTAAGATGACTATTGGGAATTTGATCTCCGGGTCTGAAGCATACTTGACATCCAAATAGACCTGTGGAACACACAGTGATGTTTATTTTATTCTTCTTCTGCATGTCTCAAGATAGATGTCTATAGACACGCATTTGCTGTTAACAAGTTGGCGGTAGTTATTTGTCTACTTCAGGGACATCATGCATCATGTGTCCCTCATGACTTTCCCACTAATCTAATTCATGGCTCTGTCTTTTGGTCTTGTGACATTTATTCTTTCTTGACAAGAGGGCTATAATCTCTCACACATAAGATTAAGTAGGACATGATACATTCAGAGGAAAGCATACTGAACCATACCAGGATCCGATTCCCAGACCTTTCTTTGCAGAGCAAAGAAACAAACAACAAACAATAGGTCCTTTTCACGTTCCGTTTCGGTGCATTACAACTTCCTGTTGCCAGCTGGCCGTCACTAAATCGCTCCACAACCTGCGCAAAATGTTTGATTTGTTACATTATGTATCTAGTGCTAGTATCCATTACAATTTTGTTGTTTTTGTTGGATTTGTTTGTCAATAAGTTGCAAAAAGAAACTTGCCACAGGAAGTTATTATGCACCGGTTTAGATGTTACCATGACGATGTGAAAAGGCTCTATTATATGCCCTGGATTCATTAAGAATATCAAAGCCTGAGGGTGTTTTTTTTTATAATTTTTCATTGAGATAACAGTGAATATATGGCCAATCTGTGGTCTTTGCTCTACATTGATAACCTATGGGCCTGAATGGTTCTATATTGGTCTGTCACTATTATTTAGATATTTTTAACCAACTCTTTTGGCAAATATTGACAAGACTGAGAGAAGAACAGAGTTCAAGACCAGACTTGTTCTGCTGAGTGTAAGCAGAGGGTTTTTCAACAAAAGTGCATGGAATGTGGTTAAAAGGCACATCGCTGACACAGCATTAGACACCGTGCTGCTATACCAGTGGCTCAGATTTATTGATATGAAACTGATCAAGCCTGGTATCGCAAGTGAAGCGGGAATCAAGTGTTGATCGGGAGGCAGGGAGAGCCAGGAGCAACCCAACTGGACAGGCACAACCATGCCCAATTAACATGCCTTTTTTTCATTTGCAATTTTCATTGCAACTTTGATTCACTGATTAAATGTTTACGTCACAGAAAACATCACAGAGAGCAAGTAAAAAAATGGAGGAAAACAACACTCGGTTTAGTTCCTGCATAAAACTCAGAATTCATCAACTAACAGGGAAAAATAACACTTTGCAATCATTTACGCAATGCAAGGAGACAGGAATGCAATTCCCTTGTGCAGAAAGAGTTAGTACAAGCCTTTATCATTCGATTAAATGGCTAAAACTAAAATCAGGATCACCAAAACAGGTGCAAAAGATTACAACATTATTAGAGAGTAACTTGGAGGGCCCTGCCTTACATAAAGATTAGAAATTTGGTCAGGTGTGGTCTCAACTACAGGTGTGTGGCAGCATGTCATGCCAAGATCAAAAGAGCTCTCTGAGGCCCTCAGAAGAACAGCTGTTGATGGTCATAAGTCTGGAAGGGGTTACGAAGGCATTTCCAAGCAATTTGAAGTCAGTCATTCCACCATTCAAAGGTAATCTACAAATGGAGAAGATTCCAGACCACTGGCAATCTATTTAGGACAAGCCGTCTCACCAAATTTAGCCCAAGAACTCACCAAATGATGCTTAAAGAAATCTCTTAAGACCTCCAGAGCAACATGAAGGCATCTCCAGCCACAATCAATGTGCTTGAGTATCAGAGTGCATGAGTATCAGAAAGAGACTGCACTAATGTGGCCTACATGGGAGGTCAGGAAGGAAGAAGCCTCTGCTCTCAAAAAAATGAATAAATACATGACTGATATTTTCAACATCACCTTGCTTAAGAACGAGATGCTCTGGGCAGTGTTCTGGGTCAAGTCAACGGTCGAGCTGCTTGACCACAATGCCAGACATCATATTTGGTCAAAACTCTGCCTTTGAACAGAAGAAGCATGAAGCATGGTGGCTGGGGCATTATTTGTTTGGGGCTGCTTTGCTACATCAGGGCCTGGCAAGCCTGCCATCACAGACTCAACCATAAATTCCACATTGGACCATAAAATACCTGAGGAGAATGTGAGTCTGTCTAAAAGCTGAACCGAAACGGATCTTCCAACAGGACAATGATCCAAAAACTCAACTCAAGCAAATCAACAACAGAATGACTCAGAAAGGAGAAATGGAGGGTTAGAGAATGGCCAAGTCAAACCTCAGCTGTTAATCCTATAAATGCTGTGTGGGGCCGTACATGCAAGAAAGCCTTCAAACATCACACAGCTGAAGGAGTTCTGGAAGGGAGAAACTGCTAGGCAATTACAAGAAATGCCAACATGAAGTTATTTCTTTATTATTATTATTTTTTTAATTGTTTTTTAATTTTTCCCCTTTTTCACCCAATTGTTCCCCTGCCTAAGCGGTCCTGGTCGTTGCTCCGCCCCCTCTGCCAATCTGGGGAGGGAGACTCCTCACATGCCTCCTCCAATACACGTGTGGAGTCATGCCAGCCGCTTCTTTTTCACCCGACAGCGAGGAGTTTCACCGGGAGGACGTAGCGCGTGCGGAGGAACACGCTATTCCTCCCACTTCCCCTCCCCTCCGAACAGGCGCCCGACCGACCAGAGGAGACGCTAGTGCAGTGACCAGGACACATACCCCTATCCAGCTTCCCACCCGCAGACACGGCCAATTGTGTCTGTAGGAACGCCCGACCAAGCCAGCGGTAACACAAGGGCGTGAACCCGGGGTCCCCATGTTGGAGGCGAGGGAATAGACCACTCGACTACCCGGGCGCATTTATAAAACCTTTTGACGTGAATC
>OMOV01100329.1:6250-18324 GCA_900312565.1 Beryx splendens | reverse complement strand
ACTGGAGTTCAGACGTGTGCTCTTCCGATCTTCGGGAGGGATGTGAAATGGGTGAAAACAGCCAACCTTATCTGTCAGGCCACCGGTGACATTAGCAAAAGTGACCAAAGCAAGAAGAATGGGCCGATGGGCATGTTTGAGCATGAAATACTACACAGTACAATATGATGGCTCCGGTAAACACAACCTGATCTCCTGAAATTTAGCAAAATAAGCACAAAGTCTTAAAATGCAAATATGTGTGGTGTGCACAAAAAGTGAAATATATATTCCCATTCCCATGAATGCTCAAATAAAAACTTTATTCATGACATGAAACATGATGGAAACTTTGGTGTAAGCTCCATGGGAGGAACTCTTCCCATTCATGAAGTTAGGAGTACATCTGGGATGGACATAGAAATTAGGATGTCCCCCAAAAATATAACTAAAGTTCGAACAAACAGTAAGTAGAGCCCGACAATTATGACAGAATATTGGATTTAAGGCCAGCTAAAAATTATGATTATGATGATATGACGAAAGCCGCTGGTAGGTAGGAAGTGTGTTTACTAAGTTTACACGCTCGCTTCATTGATATAGAAATTTTTCAGGAATGGAGCGGGAGGAGCTTCGTTATGGAGCGGAATTTGACAACAAGCTTTAGAAAAGAGGTGAAAACAGCAACACAGCTGGCCCGCATCTGTGGCTATTGGTTTATATCATCATTATGTGTCAATGTAATCTCCACATAGCACACATTAGTTTCAGGATTGCTTACAGGGTCTGATATCGCTTATTGCAGGTTTAACCATTAGCCAACCTTTAGGTGAAAATGCTGCGTCTAATTCATCCTGGTGTCACAGAATCCAATTTGTGGTGGAGGAACGTAATCTTCACATAATTTGTGTCCACAGCATGTCATCTATGTTCTACGATCAGACTTCATGTTCATTTCATGAAATTTGATGAGATCATGTTGGGTAAACCAGTATTCATTCCCAAATGACACCATACTGACAGGTACATTCCAATGTGAAGACTTTTGTCAGGCCTCAAGTCTTTTCCTAGATATTGTAACTCGCTCCAACATGGAGGAAACAAAATAGCCAGATGTTGACCTTTTGAGGAAGAATTTTGGTCCCGTCTAATGATGCAGAAAGCGAGGCCCAAGAATGCAAATGAAGATATTGCAGCCAGTGGCGCGGCTCTGACATTCAATCTCCTGTGGGAAATACCATGAAGGACATAGAAAATCAGATTTTGCAGGGATTTCACCTCAGATAGGATTTAGGAATAGATGATTACAACTTGTATTTAGCACCTTTATTTTCTGCTTTACTTGTCTGCTTTTTCTTTAACCCTTTTTTAAATTCATGTATGGCATGTTTACTGTGGATATAGTTGGCTTTTCATCAGTATTGTTTGATTTTCTGTAGTTCTCCCCTCTTTTTGAAAAGTACTGTACAAATAAAGATTATTATTCTTATGAAGTTTATTATTTTTATTTTTCTGCCTCAGGCGCACAGGTTCTGGCATGAGGATACAACTTTCTGAGAGGGAAATTTTGAAGGACAATCTGATCTACAGAGGAGAATGGGATGTAGATACTGCTGTGACTAATGAGCCAGGCACTTCATTGGCTTTCAGTTATTGGCAGACACACACACACACGCGCGCGTATACACACACAGAATTTTTAGAGCCATGTATCATGATATTTTACCAGTTTTTGTCAGGTTTAATGTCCACAGTGTGAATATCTATTAAGATGGGTTTGTTTCCATGTAAAAGGCTGGATTTAGAGTTCCACTGGTGTGTGTTGCTCTAGATAGGAAGATGCTGCTTGAACTTTAGGGGTCCAAACGCAGTGGTCCTGCCTAGAGTCTACGGTTTGATTAAGTCAAACACATGGTGCCGCTTGGCAGTTGCATTGTTGTTAGTTGCCTTTTTAACTCATTTGCTCCAGAGTCCAACAGTGCCTGTATTTCCTCTATAGACTGAGCCAGGAAGTCTTCCTCCCCTTCTACCAAGGACCCCTAATTAAGTTCACTTTAGGGCCACAGACCCAATTTGATGAGATTTTGTCTCTCGGACCCAAATCCATAATTCCATGACTATCTGTAATGTAGGTAGAGAGATAACAGTGAAACTATGATGAAAACAGTCATTCTTGTACATTCTCTGTGTTAACTTCTTCTAAATGACATAATGATGAAGCTTAACAATTCATCAATTTGCTGGAGACCCCCTGGAACCCCAGACCCCTGGTGGTCCCTGGACCCCACGTTGAGAACCACTGTCTTAATACTATGGCATATCAGTCTGGTTCTGCAGCCCTTCCATCCAACTGAAGGTCAAATCCAACCGCCTCACACTGACAGCCATGAAAATCTTGGGGGTCTGGCAACGCCCCTCACTTCAAGCTGTCTTCGAGATCGCAGCTGATAGACAGGCAAAGAAAATAATTCTCCAATCCCACCCATGTCCTGCACTCTGAGTACTCATGCAACCTGCAAACTGAACACATACAAGCACTCCTTGTCTCCGTCTCACTGTCTGTTAAAGCATTAAATAATGTCTTAGGAGGAAGGGTCACAAGCTAGTGTGTGTCTGCCAGTGAATATGTTTTTTTCTTTGTTTTGTTTTGCTTTTATTCTATGTACTGTATCATGTTAATGCATCCAGCAGCCACTGTCCAAGACAAATTTCCTTCTGGAAATAAAGTATTATTAAATTATTATTAAAGTATTATCTTAAACAGTGTCTCAAGAGCTTCCTTCTAAAATGAAATGTCAACCATTTGAGAAAGGTGACAACTACAAAATGATTGACAGCACAACTACAGCACTGCAGGTAACAAATCCTTGGCAGATAAAATTATGACCATTTTGCTCCCTGGATCCTTTATATTGTTGAGATATTGTGAACTTTGATTGATATTTTTAAATATATGTAGCGTAGAGTAAGACACCTTGTAAAAACTCCCATGATCTACACTGTAAGAAGCGAAACACCTGTTGACCATTAAACTGTTCCAACACAGAGCCTAACCAAACCAGACTTCATCACTGTGAATAATGCTCCTAAAATGTTAGAGGCGCAGGAAAGCTTATCTAATTTGGTCCAGCAATCTTGATACTGCCTTGTTGGCAAACTGCTCAGGGATCTGTTGAATTTCATTGATTGCAAAAAAAACAATTGACTGCTTTTTGGCAGGAAATGCAAAGAATACACAGCGGTAACTCAAACTGCTCCATCATGTCCGACACACTGTCGATTGCTATCTGCAAGTTGTGAAAAGAAAACTCTTATCTGAACCGATTGTTTTACCGAAGGGTTTCAAGGGCATGTCGATAAAGCCAGATTTAGTGCCATTGATTGAGCCACAAAAGCACTGAGCTGTTGATTATAATGAATCTTTATTAATGTGATTAATACACCGTAGTCAATGCTTTCACACATTATGATGGAGGTGGCGCGGTCATCCTACATCAAATTGACTTTTGCCTTAGATTTCCATATCAAATGAGAGAAGCAAAACATATAGAACAACAACAGAAACATTTATAGATGAATATCAAATCACACCTTTGAGGCAGGCGTGCGGTTTTTGGAAGCTAATAAAAGTGTACAACTGAAGGTGGCACTTTTGTTCATTTATCTGTCACTGTTGAAGCTGTTAGTGCATGCATTGTTCTGTTAATTAGCATGATTAGGTCAACATTAACAAATAAGTAGAGTTCCTGTCTTCATTACAAACTCCATTTCCCAGTGTGATTTCAGTAGACACACCAATTAAAGTCATGCCAAACTATGAACATTGTCAGCGGTAATGTTTTTATGACAAATTATTCACCTCTTATTGAAAGGGACTGCACTACAGCTGTGACTGTTACATACTTGCACTTTTTAATGGTTTGTCCGTACGTGTTCTAGCACAATAAAAGGACTCAGATACACTCAGGCTATCCCAGATTTGATTTATCAGTTATCTAAAAATACATGGCTTGGATAAGACTCTATAATGCCCCTTTCACACACACACATAACCATGGAAAATGATGCATAACATGCTGCTGTTTTACCCGCATTGACCCTGTCACAATGGAGGCTGACCTGTTATTTTCTCTTTTTTCTCTGTGAAAAACTGATTGTTATCCTGTGTTCACTCTGCAGGCAACACAATCAGCGAGTCACTGGATGTACTGTACATTCATTTAGGAGCTGAGCGACCAGGAAAACTCAGGCGATGTTTGGACGGTCAACAAACTTGACGGTCAAGAAAAGTTGATAGGGAAAAAATGTCTGATGTGTGATGATCATTGTACGATGACATATTCACCTTAGTTTCTAGCACAACACCTAAAGTATTTCTTCAAAAACGTATGTAAGTAAGTGGTCATTATGCAGATTCACAGATATCCAGGAACTAATCATGAGATACTGGCCCTAAAAGTCTGATCTTTGTAACTTATTCAGGAACTACTTATTAACTATTCATTGACTAGCAGTTCATTTCTGATTTGTTCCTTACGCCTTCTTTGGTAACTACTAAGATTTTGTCTACCATACTTTAACGTGTTACCCAACAGCTTCTGGTCTTGCTATATTTGCCTGCTATCTTTGCTCTTGGCCCACTCCGCTCTTCTGTGCTTTTCCCAACCAATCAGACTGAATATCACCTCAGAGCTATGAATAGAGTTTTGTGGAGCAGAAATGATGACAGGTGCTGCAAATTACAAAGCTTTTCCTCTTTTCATTTTGGTCTGTTGGGCCAGTGAAAACATACTAAATGGAAGTAAAACTCTGACCTACTGGCCTGACTTGGCAAGTGGAAACATTCTTAACGATGAACCCTGCATACCTTGAGGCCATATGGAATACCTCCTAAATGAAATGTTTTCACAGTCGCTGACTGTCTTGAGTAATGCACTCAGGACAAATGCGCTGTAGCTGTAGCCTATAGGCAGAGTTGGAAGCAATAAACCAAATCAATTGCCTGTGTAGCCATGAGGTGGAAGAGTGATGACATCCACCTCTTTCTCACAACAGCCACATACAGAGGCATTGCGTTCCGTGTGAGCGATCGCGCTCCCTCGTTACAGCGTGTCTAACACCAACAGGTGATTTTATTCCCCCCAGTTCCACACAGTGCTATGGGGTGATTCCATTACAAGAATGACAATGCCATTACACTTGAAGGTTAACGACAGGAGCGTTCCATCAAAACCCCTAAATGGAAGTTTCATTTACCTGCTCAAGTGACCCTGCACATGTGGAGCAGGTGTTTATGGGTTCATTTGAGGGACAGCACAAACTCTGAACTGCGGTGAACCGTTACTGGGTGTACAACTGGCTTCATAAAAATGTAGTCGTAGTCCTGCTGCTCACTCTCCTCTGTAGGGTTCATATGCATAAATGGAGAGACCTCATCCGCATACTACTGAATTATAGATGTAAAGACATAGAGATGGAGACTGGAAAGGAGTTGAAAAAAATAAAGTGGAAAAAGGAAAATGCTGTTAGTGTTAGCATTTACTAAAACACAGGATCTGATGTAACTACTCCATGTGCTGTTTAACTAGGGTAGAAACTGGGCTTACATGGTAGTGGGAGGCACATGACATGTTTCAGTACTAAATCAAAGTCTTCCTAAAATGCAACTTGAACAGACACATATTGTTCCACTCAAATACAATATTGCCTCATCTTGTCACTGAGAAATCTATAAAGGTAGAACAAACTGTTGCCTGCCAGAGTAACACCTGGCTCAAATCCATCTGCAACAAAGCAGAACAGGGCTAACTAATGCTACATCCTCTCAATAACCCCCTTCTCTGGAAAGGGAGACAGAAAGCACAGCGGTGGATCTGGTCCTAGCAGCCAATCAGGAGGAAAAAAACCAGCAAGGAGACACGTGTCATTGGGACAGGTGGTGTCGGGGACTCCAATTAGGGAACAGCCCTGGTGGGTAATGAGGTGAAATCCATAGATAGCTGGGAAACCTGTCTTAGCTGTCCGTTCCTATGCCTGCCGCTCTGCCAGGCGTCCCCGCTCCACCATCAACAACACCATCACCACGTCCAGGAAGAGAGTGGAGAGGAACTTGACAGGCAGAGGTGTCTGTGTTTTTAATGGCCATCACTTGCTCTGTCTTGACAGGCTACATTGGCTCCCTCACTCCATTCCCACAGGTCTGTCTTGGAAAAATCAAAGTAGTCCAAACCCCCATAGACTCCAAAAGACATACTCACAGAATTAGTGATTAGTGAATCAGTTTTATTCAACAGCATCTCCATCTAATGTGACAAGGCCATGTCTTGTGCACTAAAATGCTTTAAAATGATGCTGAACTTTGGTAGGACCTTGGGTTGAGTATAGCTTCCTGGCCATGATATGACCCCAAAATGATCTGTTGCTCCGGTAAAGACAATTGGAGAATTACGTTTTTTTTCTCTCTCTCCATTTATTGACATTATATGGTGAACCAGGTCTCAAAATCACACTTGTATAGCACATAAACGCATATGAACAAAGCAGATTCTGACAAAAAAAACTAGCCATTCTGCTGATTTTTTTAAATGAATCAATTTCTTTATATTAGAAGTGTGATTTTCAGACCTGTTTGGCCATATACTGGCATTCAATGGAGATAGGAAAACACAATTTTCCAGTTGTCTCCAATCGTCTTGCAGCAGAGCAACAGATGAGAATCACCGATTTTGGGGTTTTATCATGTCCATGAAGCTACACAACCCAAGGTACCACCAAGTTCAACATTTTAAGCCAGAGATAGACACACAGATAAAAAACCTGTTCAAAAATATATAGTTCATTGTGTAAAAGGAGCAAGGTGGGCAGGCATTGGGCAAAAAGGCACAGAAGGATGCCTGACCACAAACACTTCTGGCTTATGTGGCAGTTGGATTAATAAAACAATTTGCAACATCAATTAACTCCTGACCACTCACAAAAAAAACCCAACATGAACATGGAAACAGACACTGAACTGGTTGGGTTCTGAGAAATGATAATTAGTGATCAATTAACGAAACATTTGAACACAGTCTTGCCAATCACTTCATACTGTTTCCATCTGGGAGGAGATTAAAAAAACTTCAACAGTAAATCTGCTCGACTATATTGGTCTGTGTGTGTGTGTGTGTGTGTGTGTGTGTGTGTGTGTGTGTGTGCGTGCGCGTGTGTGTGCGTGTGTGTGTGCATGTGTGTGTGTGTGTAAGTGTGTGTATAGATACATAGATAAAAAGATAGATAAGATAGAGTGATTCGCCATGAATCCATGAATACACATGGACAAATGCAAATGCAAACATATGCAAACTTGTGACTGCTGTTTGCCATGCTGCTCACTGATGTGCATCGTGATGGCCTTTCTATGAGCACAGACAGATGGATAATAATGATAGTAATACTGATAGTAATACTGAGAATGTTATTAAACTAATGAATTTTGTTTTGCATGCTGCCCACAGCTGAGTACGTTTTACTTTTCATTTTCTGAATTGCCATTGCATGACTCACTGGACTGCTTGTGAATGTGTGTAATGTTGTCTGATGTTGTGTATAATGTGCACTGTGTGTTTTTCTGCAGGCCTTTTAAACTGGACAATGAATGCTATTGGAGTATAACTTACATCACCCACAAGTTGTAAATAAAAGCAGTCCATAATACTAGGTCAGTTTCAAGACGTATTTTATCTATACTAAAACACTTTCAGGATCACATTGTTATTTTCCATAACATAAAAGATGACTCACAAACATAACATAAAAGATAACGTTGCTGTCATAAACCTTCTGGTCTGCATGAATTCAAATGCTGAGATGATATGAAATGCTGAAGTACTTTAGTATGCTGGAGAAATTTTTGCCTACTAAACATTTTTTGCGTTTCAGATATTGAAAAGGCTTAATCTACATGTCCTAAAAATGTCAGAAGAGGTTGTGGACATGCACAGTCTCATTAAATATACATGTGGCTTGAGGATTTAGCTCTAGATGTTGATTTCTGACTGAGTCTACTCACAGTCCAAGCAGAATCGCAATGCACAGTTTGACTGTCGTGAAATAGTCATGCAAACAACAGCAAAACTTAGTCAATAGTAATGTTAAATTAAATGGAATCACTGTGAATCTGTGACATGTTTCTAATTTCGGGCAAAGTCATGCTGGTATCAAACAGAGTAGCTGTTGATTTAATTTGATTTGGCTGGCAATTCTCGTGCTGCTCCTATGACATTTAACAGTCTAACTGTTGGTGATATTTAAATGCCAGTTGCAATACATGCAGGCAGACATTCCGCTCCAATTTTTCCAGGACCATAAACTATACTTTCAGGTAGTCTCACTTCCACATGGAACAAAATGAAATTATCAAAAGGCACTTGTTGCAAGGAACAATCTAACGCGCAACAGGTAAAACAGTGTCAACATAATGTTTCTCTTCCATTAAATTAAATAGAATGCCAGCAAATGCTGTTCATACTGGTGCTCTTACAAGTGTGTTACCCAACAACAGGTGTTTGGAAGAAAAATGTTAGAGTGCTGCCGTTGTCCATGGTTATTACTGTATTATTGTCTTTATGTGTGGCTGGCTTGTAATCCCTTCACAGCTGGATTAATTTAAATTCCCTTGACCTACATACAGTGGGGTGCAGTAATACGGTTCCAGGGAGCTATGAGGCATAGCTCAGTTCTATTTTTTAAGCGGTCTTGCATACCGCACCATCAGCAAAAGTGCTCTCAGTGTGCCATGCTCTTGGATATAGTGCATATTATTGGATATACTTTTTTAAATGTGATTTCCTCATAACACCCCCAAACTCCCTTCAAAGCTTGTTATTGCTTGAATGTCTATGCCGACCCTGCTATAGATCATTGTCTTCCAACACAAAGATCAGTTTCCCCTGATCTATTGTAACCCAAACAGTGGTTTAAAGGTTAAGGTTTAAAGGTTGTGTTGATGTAATGATATGAGTAAATAGGTAGAACTAGAATGTTACTGCTGACCTAAGTAAAGCTGCTAGACATACTAAGTAAGGATGTTATAATAGCTCAATATTTGGTGGAAATATTCTTTATTATGTGTTATTTCAAAGAAATGTTCTAGGCCTACTTAACACCACACCACAGAAATCAACATTTTCACTGGTATTTTAGCCAACTGAGCCCGCACTCAGTTCTGTTGACCGTAGAAAATCATTATAATTGATTGGTTTTCTTTTGCAATACTAAAGGACACCATGACAATATGCATTTCATTCTCATCAGCCACCACTACTGTGTTAATTGGTTAGCTTTCTGCAGAAGGGCAGCTCAGTCAATCAGTCCTTCAAGAGAGTGCATAATGGGAATTATCAAACGCCATCCAATGACAAACAAACACAGTGAGAGCAGACAGTCTCATCAAGTACCAACAACAAGCACCATGAATATGAGATTAATAAAGGCATTAGGGCCTATGGTACAGTTACATGCCATACCCATTGGCGTAAAATCCATACAATTTCAAGGCCAACTGAAGATAAACACGCTGGTCTTCGCTGATTAGGAGCACAAGAGTTATTAGACCCACAATCAATCATTTAGTTAACAGACAACATTTCACAAGTGTAGCTGCCATCAGCAATGAGAAGGATGATTTCAAACAGCAGCACAGGGTCCTACTGAAATGATAGTGTAGTAATTAACCATTCCCTATAGCACAATTTCCACATCAAATACATTCTTTTCGTGATGTTTCAATCTTTAAGTATTATTGCACCAGCCAACTCAATGTCTCTATATCCTGATCTCCTGTGCAAGTCTTGCACAAAAGCCAGGCTTTGGAGAAGCCGATGGTTTGAGTATAAACATCCAACATTTCATTAAAAAAGTGCACAAGTCATCTACCCTGACAAAGACCTGTTTTATTGATATGCATGGGTAATCTAATAATATGGAGCCATTCTAATAAAGGCTTTTAATCTTTCATCCTATAACAGAGTGCACTTTTAATGGTTCTGAAAGTAAATTCACAAGCCAAGCATCTTCTCCAAAACTTTGTTCTGGTCAAATGTATCTGTTCCACCCAACAATGATCTTAACACGACTGACCCAAACAGCGCTCTGCATTGAATTTTGTAAACTCTCATTCTACCCTGACTGCTCTTCTATGGGTGGACGCTTTTCTCTTATCTTTCATGAATGTTTCCTTGCTCTGAAATATGGGTGGACTGTGCATGCTTGCTGTTTGTGAACTGTAATCCACCTGCTTTGTCAGCGAATCTAAAATGCATCCCCTGAAAGTTTACCCAGCCCTGCTTTGCCTACATCTAGCCTTATGATGACTCTGTAAACTCTCTCCACATTCAGCTGAACTGCATCTCAAGTAACTCTGCATCGTCCTATTCAACGATAACAACAAGACCTCCCCCTCTCACATTTCAGGGTTTCTTATCCTACAGATACAGTACCACTATACTGCATGCTGCTGTTTCCTTGAGATAGAGCCAGCCTCACAGCCTCACTCAAATTCTCTTTCTACAAAGCCCCCAATAGTAAAGACACCCTAGGCAGAAACGCCAGCCAAATAGCGATATCCACTGCTGCACTCTCCAATCTTTAATCTCAATTCTGAGAATATGTAAGCCTGCGGCAGGCCTCTGCTCACCGAAGAGATTTTGAATCAGCACTCTTGTGTGTTTGATGACACAAGTAATACAGATCACTACAGGCAACATGTGTTTATGGCAATGAGTGGCTGCTAAAGTGCGGGAAATGTTCTTTTAGCTTTAGCCTATGGAGGTTAGGCAATGTTGACTTAAAGTGACCTTGCACCACATCAGTGCGTCCCCTCTCACTGACAGGCTAACCTCATTGTTGTTGCAGTGCTGAATCTATGCTGGGAGGTGAGCTATTGCACATACAATCTAAACCTTAACTGGCTGAGTGGAGCACTGAAATTCCAGGCGCGCAGCAAGGCACAAATCATTACTCAGATCAACTTAAAGACCTGTCATAAGCCCTGTCAGGAATATATATATGCGCCACACACAAAAAGAAACTCAACTAACAGAGTACTCAAAGACTGAGCACTTCTCTGTGTTTTATGAAATGTCTCAGCTTGGTTTTGAGTGAAGTTCTGTTATGACACACTGGATCTGGGCCTCATGATGCGGTATCACGTAGGGCTTCAAATGAGCAGATCAAGGGAACGAAAGTGAATAGGTAACAGATAGATAGATCTCTCTCTACCTTTTTACGCAAGAGCATACAAGTAAAAATTCAATTTCCAAAAGCTAACACAAGCCTTTCTGTAAAGTCAATAACCTGGATCTGCCTGTTTTACATAGCTAATAGAGCAGTGTTGAGGGGAGAGTCAGTGGACGCTAAAACCTCATTATCCAGCCTGACGACCTTGGCACATGCGCTGAATGGAAAAGTAATGGCTCTCAAACATTGGCATGCACCACAAGACAGCCCTCTTTAGATGTGGTTCAGAGATCGTCAGAAATCCACGCCGCGTGTCACCGGGATCGCTCCAGTCTTTCATCTGAGAGGAGGCAAACTAGGCAGTGACATATTTTTTTTATTTGAAGAAAGTCAGCGTATGTACCATGGGAGGCTGGATGACAGAGGTCCATACATTTTTGAGTCACACCGTCTCACCCGGCGTTGCACTGATCCCTGTCCTGGATTTTACCAGGCCTTGTCCGTCTCAACATTTTGTAGTAAAATCTGAAGCATTAACACATTTGTAACCCTAAACTACACATAAGGATATGTTGAAAATGAGTATATTTTGGTGAATAAGGTAAATAGTTAAAGAGATGACCTTTGTTTGCCAGTGCCTGATCATCATGCTCTACAGAATACCAGAATACCTTTATAATGGATTCAGATTGACTGATTAATTTGACTTATTCATTAATTAAGGTCTGCATGTAAATGGAAAACAGTGGATAGTCCGTCTCTTGAATCAGATGAACCTTACATGTCTTTTATTGCAGTCGCAAGTAAAAGGTATACATCATTGCACACGCACACACACACCACACACGCACGCACGCACGCACGCACACACGCACACA
>OMOV01100317.1:0-12039 GCA_900312565.1 Beryx splendens | reverse complement strand
ATAAACTTTCTTCTGCTCCGTTGTGTCTTGTCGCATCAAAAAACACAAACAGCCAGTTTGCAGACATATACACACGGCGCGGCTGAAATAAAGTGCAGCGAGTACTGAACCAATCAGAACGCTTCAGCAGAACAGCCCCGCCCCCCATAGTTCCTGGAACTTCAGAAAGTACTACCCCCCCAGCAGGGACTTTCTGTGGAGTGAAATAACGGCCCCGGAACTAAATTTTGGCCCTGGTTCCTGCGGTCGAAACGCACGTAGTTCCTGTAAAAGTTCCTAGTTCCTGGGGAAAGTTCCTGCGGTGGAAATGCAGCTTTAGTGTCCTCTACCTTGTTTCAGTGGACATATGCTCAGTATATCTCCCTACAGGTACATATCTGAAGTATTGTTGTCTTCATTCATACGTGCAACATACATACATACACACATACATACATCTACATACATGTGGGATATTTTAATAAACACAGAGTCAGAACAGCACAATGATAAATATACAACTATATACAATATACCAGTGTATCTAAATTAACACAGTAGTAGTGGGGTGGTAGAGATTTCACTGGCATGCTTTGCAAATGATCTTGGCGCAGCTCCTGTGGTACCACCGTGGGCAAATGTCACAGCACAGTCAGAACAACACGATGATAAAAACTATATACAACTATATAATATACCAGTGTATCTAAATTTACACAGTAGTAGTACTATAATCTTTAAAATATAACCCTTGTGAATGAAACTCATTTTGAAAGTCATTTTGAGGCAGAAACAACCTTTCAGTCTCAAGGTGTAGGAGCTGCAATCACTTTTTGGCAAGTGGAAAACTGCCTTTATGGGTTGTATTGGCCCTTTAAATGTATTTCGACAGGTAAAAGGACTGGCTGGGCTATAATCTTTAAAATATAACCCTCGTGAATGAAACCAAGTCATTTTCAGTCACAAGGTAGATGCTGCAATCACTTTTTGGCAAGTGGAAAACTGCCTTAATGGGTTATATAGGCCTACTGCCGCTTTAAAGATATTTAGAGGACTGGATTGGTTATAATCTAGGGCACAGATCAGGTAAAATAATGCAGAGTCATAAGGATAGTTGCAAAAGAGATAAATTCTTTATTTTATATATAACCCATCTGTAAATCACGTTTATTATAGTCTAGTTTCCAAATATAGGCCTAAACAAGGATACTAGACATACCAAACACAAACAATACTATAGTATATAATCTAAGTATATACTATAATAATATATTAATATAATAACTATAATAATAATCTATAAGTATATAATCATGTAACTGTCATGCCTGATTACGCTATAAACTGCAAACACTTCTTTGGCCACAATTGTGATTATTCGGTTACAAGAGATGTTAAAATTTCACAAGGACATACCTTTGCTATTACCACGGACATAGAGTTATGTGTATTTGCACGTTATGACTGTATGATCCAGGTAAAAGCAGCTGTAGACATAAGATGTATATAAACTGAGCGATACAGCTGCTTTAACAGGTTGTGCGCGCTCCCGCGGACGGCAATCACTTTTTGGCGCGCCACCGGCCCCGCTCCGCGGTCCTGCTAAAAGCTTGCAAACGACTGCAGAGCTGTTTAGCTGAGCAAGATGCACAGACTATTTTTAACGTATAGTACAGTAGTTAATGTATGAATGTGAAAATGTACTCCACCTAGTGGTCAGGTTAAGATTCACGCTACAGTTGGCAGCTACTTATCATTACCTCTGCCAACGTTTTCACCTGCCATCCATCTGTCCATCCATCTTAGTAGGATATCTCAAACAGCTGGGCACGGATTTGCACAAAACTTGGTATGAAGGTTGGTTATGGGCCAAGGGAGAACTAATTAACTTTTCATGTGGATTAACCAAAAGATGCATAACTTCCTTGCGGGATGTTGTCACACACGGTGGAGGTCTGTGCTCTGCTCAACTGAGCACATTTTGTAGTTTGATGTGGGATGAGTCTAGTTTAATACATCCATGTGAATAGCCAGCCAGTTAGTGAAACCAGTATAAAGAAACCACTTTGTTGTGTGAAACATGTTGTTTATTACAGAAAAATATTTTATTTGCATCATAGAGACAATCTATCATTTTTATAGCCCCATGTCTGGTCAGAAGTGTCCCTGGAGACTCTGAAGTCCTGTGCACACTCATGGTAAGCTTCTTTACATAAGATGTGGTAAAGCGTAATGGGCACCCCCCTCATCCTCTCAACTATTTGTTGTTGTTGTTTTTTTCAAATCTTTTCCCTCAAACTGGTTCTCTGGTGTTTGTAACACACAACACTAAGAGGAATTCCATTATGTGAAGTCAAAGTTTGAATCATTGCTACATCATCTGAATAAATGTTCATCATTCCAGTCTATTGATCATTACTCTGCTTAAGCTATGGTATAGGCCTACTATTTTATTAATACTGTACATGTGCATCATATAATAAATTCTATAGTTACAGGTAGCAAACACAGCAAAATTTTCAATGTTTTGGTTTGTTTTTGGTCTTCCAGTCATCATACATTAATGTGCCATATACAGTATATATTAATGTTAGTAATTTTACACATTCTGGTAGTGGCTGTGTGCTGGTTCTGTCTTGGAGCCATTTGAGGAGGCAGCAGTCCATTTCCTAAGTATCTTACTACATAAGAGGGCAAAAGAAAGGAAGAGATGGACAGTTGGAGGACACCAACAGGAGAAGGCCACTGTGGGCTTCCTGGGAAACTGTTCTGAAGGACTTACCAAACCCACAGGGGATCAGGACAGGGTTATAGTCTGGGTCGAAAAAACCCAACTGCAGAATAAGGTCTCTGAAACTGAATGGCTTAATTGCCTTTGTGTTTGCCACAGGCTAACCATTGGTTATTGTAACAGCATTCCCTGTGCTGCCCTGCCACTCTGCCTGTACCCCCGATTGTGCCACAACATATGATGTGTATACAATATACAGTATATATTCAATATCACAACAGAGTAATTCAGGGCATTGTGTAGTCTACAACAATCTTCTCAGGGGTTGATTGAAATACAAATAATTAGTAACACAGGTTTCAGAGTTTGATGTTATGTTTTCGGCTTGCAACAACAAGCTTTTGATGACAAAACAACAGGTACATAATTTAATGCAATCTTCCAAGTACTCTCAGTGCTCCCACGGGATGGCAATTGCAATTAGTGATGTCACTATTTACCTGTTCTTACCATCAAAATACCATCAAATTTGAAGTGTCTATACTTTAGCATCATATTCACTTGACACGCAAAGTACAGAACCAAGACATCCCAAATATGTCACTCGCCAAAAATTCACTCTACATGACTCCTATCCTTGCATGCACCCCTGACCTACATTGCTACAGCAACTTCTACAATATGCTGCAGGGTAAGGGTCAAGCTGTACCTTACTGTCAGAGCCTGATTTTCTGCATGATGCCTCATTCATAGTATTGTAACACTGAGGCAAACAGTGCAGTACCTGTGTGTAGAGGCCAGGAGCCCTGCGGCACTGAGAGATTCTACATCAAAATGCTAGCAAACCTGACGCAAACAACCACCAGCCTGACTGCCAGCATTCAGCCTTAAGAGGAGTCATTTGAACAGCATGATGAGCAGGTCGCTGATGAAGATTCCAGCAACAAGGATGAGGACCATGAGCAACGTTGTCAGGCCACGCCGTACAACCAGCTGCCTGACTGACAGAACGACTCCCACTGTAGTGGTGGTGACTCCACCCCGGCCTGCACCAAGCACCTCTGGGTCTGTGATGCCCTCCTCAGAACTCACACATCTAGATGGAGTGGTCTTGACCTGGGCCTGGCTCTGATCCACGTCTAGGGCTTTGAGTGACAGAGGGGACAGTTTTCACTATGCATCTGCACTAGGAACCTGTTGGTGCACAAGTGTCCTGGAAGCAGGTACGTTTCATGGGACTGTAAAAGGAGCAGGGAATGCTGCTACTTACCCTTATTTTCCACCCCAACCATCTCATTTTCTCCTGTGATCTGGACTCCGGCTCTCTCCAAAGCCTGATCAGAACATTAGACAGTTGCTTATAGCACGTCAGCTGCAAAAACATGTCAAACAACCGAAAAATTGCCAAATAATATTTTGACTGTTCAAGTGATGTAGGTACGCACCTCCTCAGTGGCTTTCTTCCAATTAAGATTACACAGGAAAACTATATAAAATATGGACTGTAATGACACACAAATGATAAGTCCTGACCACAGTCCTGTAACAGAGATGGAAGGAGGGTGTTATTGGCTTTCCTGAATGTTACTTGCAAGAATTGCAGGAAATGGTACTGTAAACAGCTTATCTGTTCTCACCTACGATGCCCATATTGGCCGCGAACATCAAGGACACGCCAATGGGGAAGCCAATGATGTAGTATCCCACCAGGTTACACAGAGCACCAATCAGCTGCTTCCCTGCTCCTCTAACCACACCCCCTGTCACAGCCTGTGGAGAACAAACACAGATTTGGCAAAATCACATTCCATGTACAAATTGCTTGGCTTAGCAATGGCATGAAGTTTGTTTGTTTAGTCCCTCACCGCGACGGCGTCCATGAGATGGAAGAAACCATACATGATCATGACGTCAGCAACCCTCTGAATAATGTCTCTAGAAGATGTGCAGATAGAGATTCTTGTCAGATGCAAAAAGATATGAAAAACTGATAGGAGGCTGGAAAGCTTCTTATCATCTAGTGTGAGCATCTAGTAGTGCACCAAACATAGTGGTGCTCTACGTATAAAAAAAAAAAAAAGCATTTGTAATCTTGAGGAAAAGGTGTTTTTAACTTTTGATAATGAATAGCCAAATAGAATAAAGGCTTTTAAACCTATTCTGCAGCGCCTTGGATCACATTTTCCTCATGCAAAAATATATATTAGTAAAGACAAATGAAACACAAGGTCAAAGGACAGCCTCAACCTCTGGATTTTGGTATGGTAACTGCATCTAATCTCTTCCAATCATCTCTGCCAATTGATGATTAACAGATTAATTTGACAGACTCTGTAAACATGGGATGAAATACCAATAAAGCAGAATAATAGTCTTAACAGTGTTATAGTCACTGTGGCCGAGAATGACTTGTAAAACCTGACAGCAGGTTGACAAGCTCACTCCGCTGTCATGGTTCAGTGTTGCTGAGTCATCATGAAGGTGATGATCTTAGTTAATGTGTGACTGTCATGATGGCATTATGTAAGCATGACTTTCTGTGCCTCGTGGACCGCCTATGAATTGTGATTACAGGTACACAAAACTTACTTTTTCATAATTCTGTGAGTGCAAGAAAGTGAGTGTTATTTTTTCACAGTCTATACTCACTGCTCTGGTGTGAAAATGTATCCAATGACGTCTTTGGGGATTCCAAGACTAGCGCCAACAAAACATGAGACGATGACTGTGTTTGGGAATAAGAAATACAGCACGTGTTAATAAAGTTGAACAATGTATGAAGGTATCATTTAAAACAGTGTGCATATTAAAATCACCAAGGAACTAAAGAGCTAAAGAGAAAAGTTTGGTTTATGCATTAGAACTGGGCATAACTGGCCTGAGTGATGAACGATAAAAGTTTTTAAATGCTTCTGTAGCCTAGCCTTGATGCCAAAATTTGTGGGTTGTATTCATTTTCTCGAATTGTTTCTCTTCATTTTCTTGTGATATGTCAAAATTCCTATCATTTCAGGCTAGGGTATGAATGACAGATGTTTTTGTTTGGTCTCAATTATTTTCATAAATGAGACCAAACATGTCCAGAAGGCCCAGGAAGAAGAGCTGTTTTCATTCTCATGACGTTTGTCATGAGTGAAAAGGCAACATGTATGCGTTGGTTCATACGTGCACAGATGATGGCGGTCTTGCTAGATCGCTTGGCCTGCTCTATGTTCCCCGCACCAAGAGCGTTCCCAACCCGAACGCTGGCAGCAACAGAGAATCCTAGAGGGAACTGTGGGAGAGAAATAGGAGAAACATGCAAAGGTATAGTGTTACCGTGGAAACACATTAACTTTGGGTGATATTTCTCTTTGGTAGAACGTTTACATGTCTTAGTGCTCCTACCTCTGTAGGAGGTAATGAATAGCTAACAACCAAACCTGGCTGCTCTGGGGACCTGTAGTCAGAACCATTTGCTTTCATATTACAAACTTTATCTGAAAAATTGTACTTACACAAAGAAGGAAAAATTAAATCCTGTTATATTCTTTCATTCTGGGGCCTGGATCTAACTTTTCTTAAAATACATTTGCCTGTTTGCAAGTAGAGATATTGAAAGCTGGAGTTAAATATCCTGAATGCTGGTGATGACAGTGGACCCCAGTACAGCTCATATTGCCTGACAGCTTCTATAGTGGTGTTCAAGCAAATTTAAAATATGTGATATCCTGTTAAGCACATCTTCAAATGTGGCAGTACTTGCTCAGAAAGGTGTAAAAGCTACCTTTCCTAAAATATTATATCATGGGTACAATCACTAACATACTAGCAGAGGGCCAGCGACTCACACAATCACAAGGTAGGAAATACTTTTTGGAGTTACCATGTAAGCTATAGTGGCCAGCTCGTATACTATCGACTGAGCTGCCAGCTCAACCTCACTAATCACACCGGCCAGGAATCCTCCCACTTCAAACATCCACCACTCTAGACAAATCATAAGCATACTGGGAATGGCCAGCTTGATGAAGGGACCCCACTCCTGCAGACAGTCAAGTGACCAACCTAGGAGTCAGAGGTTCGCAGGTCAAGCAAAGGCACACAATAAAACATTGTTTTCATTTCATTTCATCATGTTAGAGATCGCTAGTGAGCAATTGGTCATGCTACACTGGATAAAACCAAAATAGTTATAACCGACTGGAAAAGAGAATAAGGATAGATAGGTGCTGATGTGAGGCTCATGCTACACAAAATATCTCTGTTTGAATTTATTATTTGAAATAATTGGAATATATCTTTTTGAAATCATACAATGGGCTTTTAGCACTTAAATAGAGTCCAAGGCTGACAATGCTCACTCAGCAAATAAACATGCAAACTTTCAATTCAGGTAAGAAAAGACCAGATTTGCTGTTACAAGGTTTTTGCTAATTATGTTGGCTGTATTTTTGCTGACAAATTATGGGACTTAAAAAATAAACTGGAGCTGTTCCCCACTGTAACTGTTTATCTCATTAAACAGTGATAGAGTGGAACTAAATTAGTCAAACATTACACCGTGAAAGGTTCACAATGGACAACCACTTAACTTGAACTTGATGAACTTAAACAACTAACAAGTTGTGACAGGCCAGAGACTTTAAAGGATAAGTCTGGTGATTTTGGACCTATATATAATGTGTCTCTTACACACCTGTAGTACTTGGACCTGCAGAGGACGTCAGCGGGCTCCTGCTGCTCGGCCTCCTGCTGCTAACAATAAATCTAAATGGGGTTTGTCAAAATATCTACAAAAGAGCCATGTGTAGGCTCCACAGGGGAGTTTGGAGTAAGCTGAAAAGTTGCTGAGTAAATTAAAATTAGCTCTGATTTCATTAGAAATTTTCACTAATCAGGAAATCACTTCTCTATTTTTCTCTGCTGTAGAACAGACTGCTGTGGGGTGAAAGAGTGCTACTGGCAGCGTGATCTAGTTTTCAGTCAGTTCAGATTGTAAACTAATTGCACATGGAGCTGGGTAGAGTTTGGTAGGAGACTATCCACTGAGTGGAAATGGTAGGTTGGCCGCCATATTGTTTTCACAGACGGGCTTTTTTGGAGATATTTTGACATTCCCTGTTTGGGCTCATTATTCACAGCGAGAGCTCACCGTTTCAACTGACAGCTGACTCCGGAGCAAATATTGTCTGCATGTCCAAGTACTACAAGTATGTAAGAGACAAATTATATATAGCTCCAAAATGACCAAACTTCTCCTCTAATGATGAAAAAGGACCAAATCACAGGACAGAATAACAGCATTACTGGAGTCAGGCCCAGAATGAATTCCGAGAAGGGAAACAATTTGGTAATATCAAATTCATATTCAAATTATACTCGAAGGCAGAAAAGAACTGACCTCCCCATGTGGCCTTGTGCAGGCCCCTCCAGCAGATGTAAACGTATAAAAACACAGCCAGGGAATACTGGGAGATCGCATTGGCTGCTGCAGATCCCCTTCATTGGGATCAAGAGGAACAAGCAGGTGTTACAACTGTTCATATGAAACTAGGCTTCATACACATCTCCAGATGGTCACTCAGTGGTGGTCATTCATAACTGATTAGTAATAGTTTGAATAATATACTTAATATACCTCAAATTATTTGCATTCTTTGCTGCAAGAGTCTAAGTCATTACAAGACATGAAAACAAATCTCATTAATTCTACTGATGTGACGCTAATAAATGTAATGTTAACGGTACAATAATAATTACTAATCTCTAACAAGTTATCATGATGGTGTGCAAACTCACGCAACACCCAAATCCAGCGGATAGAGGAAGACGAAGTTGATAATTGCGTTAAGAACATTCCCCATCACTCCAGTTATCACCTGGGGCCATATAATTCCCTGTAAGCCACAGCACAGCTTTGTCTCAGCATTGATATTAGTAGCTATGCTTCAACCATTATTATGTTTCACATCAGTGGCCTTGTAGTCAGAGACTGCACCTGATTCAGGAGATACCTCCCTTGCAGCTGGTACATGAAAGCAGCCTGCAGAAAGAATATGAATATGAGTCGGTAAAATGGCAAAGAGTGTCAGTCGGGTGTGGTTCAAATTTGAGCTATCTATTTGGAAGCCATATCTATTGAACTGATGCCTCGGCAACAGGGTCTATAGGAACCAAACCTACCGGCAGAGCAGGCATGAAGATCTTCACATACAGCTGGGAGATCCTTTTTGGCAGAAAGACCCACAGTAAGTAAGCATGTAAAATCATGTGGCATCAGATGTTATATTGCATATGAAATTACATCTCAAATTAGACCACTCTGAGTCATATTTGGCAAACGGATGATGGAAGCAGCAACATGAGGTCCTGCTGTCCTTCTACCATGTCTGCCAGTATGTACAATTATGTCAGCTGTCAATATGTCTTCGCATCAATGAATGTAGCTGTTTTTTGCACCGTCTTCTAAGTATTCCAGTTTCCATGAATAAACCAGTTAACAGAATATTCCTGACCACAGATAAACATTCAAAAAAGCATGAAAAGGTGCGGCCGCCTGCTCTCCTCTTCTGATACAAAGGGAAGAAAGGATGATTCCAAAAGCAACAGTAATAGTAAGTAATGCTCGCTGCCATGCTTCTTGATGACATCAAAATGTACCCATAATGGACAGCGAAAAGCACAACTGAAAGGAGTGAGATGTTTGCACGCCACAGTAACCCGTTATAACATTTATGTGTCGAAGCAAAACCTGTTTACTTAAACAACCAGGTTCAGAATGGAAAACCCTGTGCATGCAAACATAAGACCACCTACACAGTATGAGATGCTGAAGGCGCATGTTTTGTGTGGGATTAGGTAAGGGCTGACCTGGCGACCTCCTGGCTCTGTCTGACAGCCAGGAGGATGGGCTCAGTGTTGATGAGGAGAGCCCAGCATGGGAAACAGGCCAGCAGCAGAATCAGAATCCCTCTCTGGAGGATCACTCCCACACGCTTCAGGTTACCGCTCCCATATGTCTAAACGAAACAGGTGGACAGTGGGTCAGAGATACACAAATAAGTAGAGTTAGAAAACACCGATCACACCGCTAACCAAGAGTGTGACTGGGACAAGAAAACAAACTTGATCCAAAAGCGCGTTGTTGAGCTGTTTTCACGGGGAGCCTAGGACTAGCTGGGAACCCAGCAGTAATGTTTGGGCTTATCCTGGTTAGATAAATCAAATGAAAGAATAACCTTGTTGAGGATGCTACCTGAGATATGAGGGTATCGCAGGCCGAAGCCAGACCAGTGGCAATGGAAATGCCAGAGACATTAATCACCTACAACGGAAGAAAACATCATTAGGCGGTCTGTGTAGAGAAGGAGAACACTGTTTCAGGGATAAAGGGACAAACAGATCGATACACAGACAGATAGGGAGATAAATTCAAAGGCAAGTCTACAGTAGGCAGTGCCAGCAAACTGTCTGGGATGACAGTACAAATCTGAGGACTTTTCTCACCGCAATTGCTAATGCTACCCCCGCGAGCTCCGTTTTCCCCAGATGACCGCAGAATACCGTGCTGACGAAACTGATCAGAAAGGCCATCAACTGTGAAATGAACTGGAGAACAAAAACAAACATCATCATCACACAACAAAAAGTCCAATGTAGAAAAAGTGCCTGAGTGGGAATTAGTAGAATTAGAAATTAGAGTATTAGAATTAGAATAGAAGGAGCTCTTTGGTAGGGAATATCAAAATCATACAAAAAGACTATAAGGATCACCATAATAGTGACCCTTCATCTCTCACTGCTATGGGTATAATAGATAATGTCCTGCTCTCTATTAGGAAAGGAACCTGACTCAGACTACTGAATATGACAGGCCTGTTGGATTTTGAAACGTAAGGCCACAACATATCCAGCTGTCCACGAGCATTTTGATTTGTAATTATTTTTGTGTGCATATTGTGATTTTCTTTATTAGTTATGTAGATAGTACTTATTTTTGTCATGGCACTGTAAATAATACATATCTCATAGCTTATCTCCTATTATATTTTCTGGTCTTTACCTTTATGCTTGTTGTGCATAGGTTTACCATGCCCTTGTTTTGTGATTGGTTCACAAGACGTCTCTACTTCCTTGTTAACAGGAAACCTTCATATGACTGAGAAGTGATGAGCTGGCCTTTTACTCCCTGGTGAAGGCATGTTGTTGGGAGTTTTTCATGAATTCAATTACCCATGCTGTAAAGGCTTTTCAACTGTTTCAACTGAAGAGTTGCCTGTGTCCTTTCCTTCTTGTTTGTAGAAACACAGTCATCTTTCCTCATTTTCTTACTCATAGAAACAATGATTTCTAAACAGACCTCAATATAGCTGAGGCCTTAGAACATAACAGTAAAGGAACCATAAACTATGATAGAAAATGTTATACTGAAAAACACATATAAGTAAAGGCCTAATAGGTATCATATAGCCTTGCTATAAAACAACAAACCAAATATGTATGTGGAGTGGTGTGGTGGTTTACCATTAAAACCTGTTTAGTGCTGAAAGACAGCTTCACATCAGCGGCCGCTTGCTCTATACACACCTTGACCTTGACCTTGACCGTGACCGTGACCCATCAAGTATCCAAAGTGCCCACTCCATCAGAAATCATACTAAAACCGCTCATATGTGTACACGTATTGAAGATTGTCAAGTTATTATGCAAATAGTCTTTTGAGGCCCTTGGTTGCCCCCTGCCCCGCGGCGTGAGTCCTGCATGTCCAGTGATCCAGACATGGGCTATGTTCAAGGGTTGAAGGGTCAAAAAGGATCCTAAAAGGAATACATCTGTAATAGCCTCATTTGGAAACTGACAATACCAGGATTTTCTATGAAGGCCTGATGGTTTGGGACTTATAATAGACCTATGTTTACTAATATGTAATAAACAGACACAGATTGTAAATGATAAAGGAAAGCAGAAGGAAAGCAAGTAAGAGCTAACTAGAGCTAGCCAAAGAGAGTACTAACTAGGCTGTATTCAAAAATGAGATAGTATAGAACATCTATAACAAATACACAGACATGCAGGTCTACAAACAGCACAAAAGCGTATGTGATTAGGAGCAAAGAAAACTTAAACCAATATATAAGAAATAAAGGCCCTGTATATATCTATATCTATATATCTGTCTCTCTATATCTCTCTATATATTTTTGGCGCGTTCATCCTGAGTCTTACCACGGGTCCCGCCAGTCTGACGAGTTGGACTACCTCCCTGCTGTACTCCACCGGGATCCCGCCCCGGACGCGCCGCAGCCACGCGCCGCAGCCCGCACTGGAGTCGCGACTAACAGAACGCG
>OMOV01100314.1:0-14704 GCA_900312565.1 Beryx splendens | reverse complement strand
GTGTTGACATCCTGCTGCCCTTCACCATGTTGGCCCGAATCATAGCCGGCGACCTGACCTCCTCCTCTCACACCATTGTGCTGAGTGTCTGCCTGTCCACCACGGCCGATCGCATGGAGCCAGTAGTGTGGCAGGTGGGTCAGAGTTGGAGCACACACATCCTTTCTGTCACGTACTGTACAAAGATGTAGCACAGACACCGAAACACAGACACAAAAACACACACTCGCAGGTACACACTTGTGTTCATGAGCTCAACACACACACATAGACACTCAATTATCAATTTGGTAACATTCTATGAAGCAGTGTTTATAGGGCATTATAAGTTTTTATAGTTATTAGTTATAGTTATTATAAGTATAGCTATAACCTGTTATAAAAATGTTTAGAATGTCTTATGATGCTATCTATAAGCACCTATAGTCATTTATAAGTGGTTATAAAGATCATTTATAATGTTTTAAAAGTAATTAATTACTTCATATTTTCAATATTTTCTATTAATCAGTATTAATTATTAATTTAGTGGCACACAAAAAAAACAACTGCTCTCACTGGTCAGTTTTTGACATTAAAAGTTATATTTTTGGGGAAATTGTCTTACTACCTAAGTTGGGAAATGCTTTGAGTGGATCACTTTACGTAAAGCACACAACAACACATGAACAGCTGGTCATAAAGTCATATAACAAACTACAATCAGGGAGTTATAATCCCCTATAGGTCTAGAATACATTTTCTAACAGGTTTTTATAAAACATTATAACAATAAATAAAGAACAATGAATGAGAATAAATATAAAACACATAAAACATATTCTTTGAGGGATTGTTAGCAAATACTTCTAAAACATAAATGAGCTTTAATATCCTCTTATAAATCACTATAGCATCATAAGACATTATAAAGATTCTTATCATGGGTTATAGCTGCACATATAATGTCCTATACTTCATAGATGTGACCATGTGACCACCACCTTTTTTTTTTTGTTCCATTAAGATGAAAGAGTAGCTTCTCTTTTCTTCTCTAACCCTAACCCTAACCCAACCATTTAATGTTCTCCCACCCAGCTCACAGAATAAACATTTCGGGTAGTTTCAACCACACCATCTATATTTTTAGCAAACAAACAAATGTGACCTTTCAACTAAAACTAATTTAGCATAGCGGGTGAGCGATATAAATTCTAATGTTTGTCTTTTTTAACTCTGCTGAAAGGTCACCCTCTTTCCAACAGTATTGCTGTTCCAAGCACAACATTTTCAGGCAATTGACATGCTGAGAAAGACAAAGAGAAATGGCAGTATCAGGAAACCAATTCTCTTGGAAAGGCAGACTTCAATTAATTCAGCTTATTAAAACCTGATTCCAAAAGTCACTGATTGCCAATACATCTAAGGCTGATTCCAACTAAGACAAGAAGGAAGGAGGATTCATTTATATTGTCTCAGAAACCAGGCCGCATTGATAATCAGAGATTTCAGGGGTACAAAATGCATTCCAACATCTGAGTGTGCATTTCTAGCACATAAATTGGACTAATCAATAATTATTTTACCATGTTTTCATCTGTATCTCCATGGCTTCCAATAGTTGCTCATCAATCTTGTTTTTCAATTTAGATTGACTGCAGTGTGGCTACATGATAAAACTAGTATGTCTGCCTATCAAAGATTCTTTCCAGGTATCACTAAAAGGAGCAAACTCTTGCCTGAACACAATAGTAATTTGCTTTTCTTTCTTGTTGTATCTCTGTTACCCCTTTTCCACCAACAAGAACCTAGTGCTGGTTCTGGGCTGGTGCTAGAGCAGGTTTGGAGTTGGTTCAACTTGCGAACCTTCAAAGAACCGGTTGCTTTCCCACGGGCTAGAGAGCCACAACAGAGCCACGTCATTACGTCACCGTATACGTGTCCTCTTCCCCAGCAACGCTGGCGCCATCCTCGAACACAACAACAATGGCGGACGATATTGCCTCGTTACATTGCATTGCGGGACGCATTGCGTTCACACACACATATATATACAAATTCAGAAAACCAATTAAAACATTATCATTATTGGTCACAACTGAGCCAAGCAGTGCACCATGGGTCAAACAGCTACAGCTACACGCCCAATGCCTGATGGTGATTCTTGCTCCTGTATCTTTGTGTTTTTCTGCTCCTGCACCTCTCTGAACTCTACTTACCTGCATTTACTTTCACTTTTCTTTCACATGTAGCATGTAGCATGGGCTCACTGGCATCTGGGCAGCCTGGGGCTATACACGCCACATGGTCACTATCTGCCAACTCCTCTTGTGCATCAGGTCAGCTCGCCTGTCAGCATAAATCTGCTGGTAACTCTGCCAGAATGGAGTGCACTGTTAAGAGGATCTCCCTGTGGAAAGGAGGGATAGCACAGCGCAGGTGAAATCTAAGAGAGGATTTGAAACCTTAATTGTCCACTAATTTCATGTTCATCGTCGTAGATACTGTTGAGACTGTAGACGTCGTCATTGGAGTCTCTGAGAAAGGTGCACAGTGAAAACGTCAGCCTGTATTTGGGCCCAATAAGAAGATCTTTTTCAGATATGAGAACTCCTCTATCTTCTTTTTGCCAGTAGTGAGTCTTCAGGGTATCATGGGCAAGCTGCGGCACCATAGTGGGTGGAAGCGGGGTACTGACTACCCAAGGCCCCAAGCTGAGGGAGGACCCAATGTCTGGACTAAAATACTTTCTGTCGTCCTCAAGTGCATATTTTTTAAATATTTTATACATTTATTTCACACGGCCCTGGTTTTAAAGCAGGGTTTGGCTGAAATCTACAAAACCGCAAACAAATCATACTTTCTCAAGAGACAAACTGGTACAAGCAGGAACCAGATGACTACTGCTGAAAGTATGGTTACGGCAGCTGCTTAGGGCTTAGGGTAGTGCCCCAAACTCATACTTTCAATTAAGCATGTGTGGAGGCGTGCTTGAGTTGTGGATGGGTAGACAGACATTTGTCATAAATGGAGTAATGGTAGTGTAGGGAGACCAGAGGAAAGTGTAGGGGGGCCCCAGAGTCACCCATTGTGTGCTGGACTCATAATTCCTAGCTACGCCCCTGTGGGCAATAATACTGTTTTTTTGTAATGTCAACATTTGTGACTGAGTCAGCTTGGAATATAATGCTAAAGGATCTGCAATATTCAGAGTGGTAGCCATTCACCCGTATTCCACCCAGTGTTACCACAGCACAGTTCTCCAAGCAGTTCCTCTTGGGCGTGGAGCAGCGGTGCAGCAAATGGGACTTTAGCAATAACTACATCTGATATACGACGTGAAACACTGGCTATTCACCAGTTTCTCTATTCACACAATCACGATTTTCCATTTTACAAAGAGTTATTAATAGTAATTTCTCATTAGATAGCCCCGTTTTCATCTTTGGCCCCTTCACTAAAGACCGGTATTTTTTGATTAAAAAATAAGATGTGACAGTATCTCAATTATTTTACTTTGTCAAAGCTGTCTCAGTAGCGCTATATGTGTTAAGATTATGTTTTCAAAGGCGAGGAGCAAACCATCAGATCTTAAGCAAATTGTCACACCTCGAGGTAAGCAGACTGAAGTTGTAATGATTGGGCATTTTATTTGATGATTGCCTTTCCTTTAAGCGGCAGTGTTGTTAAAAACCCAAGACTCAAGTTGTGGTTTTTAATTTCAGCATCAAACACTGCTTTTCTTTTGAGGCAAGGAAAAGGCTGGTTGCTGCCACATTTTTACCACAACTGGATTATGGAGACATTCTGAATATGAATGCATCAGCGCAGTGTCTGCAGTTGTTAGACTCTACTCTGAAAATTGTTAGTCCTTGACTCGCCATTGCACTTTGTATGCTATGGCTGGTTTGACTTCTCTCTCTCTTTACTCTTTAGACGCAGTCACCGGCTTACTTATTTGTAAGGCCATTCTGGGGAAGCTTCTGTCATATCTGTGTGTATCAGTGAGAACTGCGGGTCTCAATGTAGTCTGATGTCCCGAGACTCTCTTTTACCATACTCAAAGCTCGAAAAGCATTCATGATTGCTTCCCCCTCTGCTTGGAATACGTTGCAAAAGGACTTGAAACTCAATGAACTGTAACTTTTAGTGAATTTAAAGAGATTCTCAGGTCTATGGAACATGACTATTGAATGTTTTTTCAGATGCTTGCTATGCATTTTGATACTACTGAATCACCCCGACTCTCTCTCTCCCTCTCCTCTTGCCTGTCTTTTCTCCGGTCTCTGAAAGCTGTTGTGATCCCTTATTGATTTCACCTATTAGCCCAATTCAGTCTTTGACAAGGAGATGTAGATGAAGGGGAAGAGACGGGTTACATTTTTTTTTTTAAAGCTTTTAGACAACAGAGACATACTGTGCAAAAAGGAGTACAGCTCTATGTTAGTTCCTAATATTTTGGACACGCTGTATATGTGTGTGAAGCTGCAGTAATGTTGTTTTAAGGAGACAGATTGCTGCTCAATTGGCAGTCAAGATTGCATGCCAAGCTAGACGTGACACTGCCAAGGAACGTGATGCCCACTTGTAAATACTGGCTCTGCCAAATCTACTCCCCTTCATGTCTGTCTGTATGCGAAGTTATCAGTGTTTTGTTTGTTGCCCGTGATAATGATATTGTTTGCTATCAATTTGCTAATTGTGCGTAACGGGGCCAATTCTGCGTTTGTGGTCACACAGGGACCGAAGATGTATTAGCCGTGATTTGTTGAGGCCTAAATATGTGTTGGCGGAGTCAAGTGCAACAGTGCCATCTCACAGATGTTCACATTACAAGTCCAAGTCAAAACAGAGGATTTCTCTCTTTTATTTTGGTCCGGAGAATATTGCTGGGAAATTCATCATCTCATACGTCGGTGTGCGAGGGTGATGAGGGTTTGAGCGGGAATGGGAGGCGATGGTGCTGCTCTTTTCAAAACAAGTATTTGAAGGTATAATCTGCGATCAATGTTGAGAGAGAATGTCCCTAAAATCACCTGTGCACCATTCCCATCACCACTGCTTGTGATGATCGGCGTTTAGTCCAGAAATGGTTTGTCAGTGTCTGATTTTTTGTTTGGAGAGATATTACACATGCATGTGTAGTTATCTCGGCCTCAGACTGGCTCCGGGAGTTTTGCGTCACCTCGCACCTTTGCACCTGTCACTGACGCATAACTTCCCGGGTCATGCGCTCTAATTGCGCGGGAGCACAGTTTGTGTGCGATGGAAGCAGTGATACGACCATGGCTTCAGAGCAGCAAAGCTGCTTGTCCTTTCTGGGAAATATTGGATCCAATTATCTGATGCTCACTCACTTCAGCACTTGTAGTAGGTGGGTGCTGGATCTCATTATAGAATGCCGTTCGGCCCATGGGAGTGGGGAGGATGAAATGAAAGGCCCTGTCAGGTTCAGGGTAGTAATAAAGAGAATATGTGGGTTCAGTGGTTCAGATACTTTGTCCACACAATAAAGACATCCGCTCAATGACAGGTTGATTCAATCAGAAGCAGTCCGCCGTATCTCTCTCTCTTTCTCTCTGCCGTATCTCACGTCTCCCATGCCCCTCTCTTTTCCCAATCCTACAGTAACTATCCTAATAGGGATCCAATCAATCCACAAAAGTGAGTCTCCAGGACTTAAAATCAGAAGAGGAAAGGTGGTGGTAATGTTAAACCACCTGAAACCTCACAGCCTTGGCCAGGCAGCAATGATTTGTGGAGAGTATTGATGTTTCTCTCTCATAATTGAGCAGATTTCCTTTGGGTGCAGTTGCTTGGCGTTGGGTTTGTGAGGCTTTCTGAACAATAAATGAGAATAAATGAGCAGCTGTTACCTGAAACCAGTTGCATCCCAGATTTACTACTGTGTACTGGACTGAATATGGTTTTATAAAGGCCTCACCCATACCGCCACAACTACCACTTGGCAAGTATTGGTACAAATAGGTGTGTAACGTAGTGCCTATAATAAATCTGCATAAAACCTGTTGTTATCCAGATGTTATATATGAATCTGGGACCGCTTCCTTTGAGATTCAGGTCATACAAAGGCCACAGCATCATCAATATATCTACTGTAACGTCATCGGCTTTAATAATGTATGGCAAGCTCGCACATTTGAGATCAAAAAGAGCACACATGAAGGAAGAAGACGTGAATGATCATTATAGAAGGATCTAGGTCTTTATATCTTCAGCTGTGGAAGGTTGGTCTCTCCCTCTGGCTTTGCGACATACTGTATACTCTGACGTTGGGGTCAGTGATGCAAGCTCACTGCTAATGTACAAAGGCATCTAAGTAACCTACTGCTAATCATGTTACGTAGTCTGATTCGATCTGTTCCTTGAGATTAGGCCTTGAAATTCCATTTTGTCACAGACCAAATTTGATCAGAAGCCATTTTCTCGGTGTGTTGACATGGAGCCAGGGAACGGTGAATATTTCCATTTTGTGTGCTGCTTTTTGATGACGGAGCGAGTGAGAGAGAAAGCGAGAGAGAGAAAGAAGAGGATAGATGAAATGCTTTTAACTCCGCACTCTGCCCTAAATTTGGGTGTCACTCTGAACGCTCATACAATCTTTTTTGAGACGGATACGTCCGTGCACAGGCAGGTTAACATGAGCAATATGTGTGTACACACACATATAAACGTTTGTTAGATGTGTGTGTGTGTGTGTATGTGTGTGTGTGTGTGTGTATACCTGTCTGTGCCTCTTCTCTCTGTTTCTCTGTCAGTATACCAGTGCCACTCCAATCCTCTTGTGTAGGCGCAGGCTCAGTCGTGTCAACTCCTTTAGAGATAAGAGCAATGAGGTTGGGTGACAGGATGCTCTGAGGCTTATTTGTCAGAGGGTAACTACTGGACAGCGGCTATAAAAACCTCTCTGGCTCTAAATATAGCATTTGCCGAGGCGAGGTTGATGGATTTATAGCACTACAACACACTACAAACGGTTCAATCAACCTGTAAATTGGCTAACATCCTTAGGGGGAATGCTGTTTGACTTTATTACACGGCTTTGTTGAATACTCAATTCTGATTGGACAATGGATGCATTTCTGGGTCCGGTCCATTTTACTGATTTGTAATCAAATGAACTTCTGCCAAAGTCATTACTCCTTCATTACTGCAGATAAACACTTGGTTAGAAACGCAGATATTTAGATGCAAAGCACTTCATGGATCCAGAGAGTAACCCGCTCACATACACATTCATTCATTCATCACTCACTCACTCATCCCATTCATTCATTCATTCATTCATTCTTTCACTCATGCCCTACAGACATTGAACCAGGATCATTCACTCACCTCTCTGCAACACCGCTGAGCTGCGCAGGCTGCCTCACGTCTATAACACTGTGTGTCCGTGTTCCAATATTACTTTTAATTTGTTGGGAGAGCACAAAACTTTTGATTACTTGTTAGAGTGAAAAGTCTTCCAGGGTTTGTTTACACTACTGCAGTTGCAGTTCTGCTACAGTAGCCATGTACGCTAGTTACAGACGTTGCTATGGTCCGGTTGAACTATTTTCTTTGGCAGAAGCTTGTAAATGGATTTAGCTTGTAATAACATTTGAAATTAATATTTTGAGACACATAAGGTAAGTGGCTGTGTAGTAAGTGGGGTAATGTAATGACTGTACATTACCACTTACATATTCGGCTATATACAAATGTCTTTCACATGTTAGATAGAAAACATGTTCATAATAAACTTAAGTATTTTGTTGACATGCAGTTGATATATAGTACAAGTGTTCATCTTTGAAAATGTTCTTTTCTAGCCCCGGGGCTTTGAAGTAGCACTCCAAAACAGTGAAACTGGGGCTGAATTTTAACAGAACAACTTCTGTATCTTCCTGGGGATATGCATGCATTATGCGAGCCATTGTACTTTGTTTATATAAAAAACAGTTGCATTCAGTGTGACCCAGAAAAGGAACGTCAACAACTTATTTCAGCGCTACCTGAACAGTTATTCATTGCATTTAAAGTAGATACACAGTAGTGTGCTTCAAATAATGCTGGAAATAATACAGTGAGAGACCAAGAATACCCGGTGCTTCCATTTTCCATGTATAAATATGAAAGTCATTTACAATTTTCTGCTTTAGCTTTGTGTTGGTGTCCCCAGATCCCCATCCCCAGTGCAGCAGTGACTTCTCCAAATGTGTCACACGCAGGACGGTCCCTCATGAC
Organism: Beryx splendens; assembly: GCA_900312565.1. NCBI lineage: Eukaryota > Metazoa > Chordata > Actinopteri > Beryciformes > Berycidae > Beryx > Beryx splendens. Next base: position 6,478 of record OMOV01100314.1, on the reverse strand, counting down.
CAGCGTTTGGGACAGGTTAGACTTGTGAAATAAATGGCGAGAGAGTGGCGCGAGCCGTTATTTTGTCAAGTAAATGTCTCTGAATATGTTTTTGTTATTTTATGGACTATTGTTTCCAGAATGAGCTGAAAGGTTGGTGGATGGATGGATGGATGGATGGCTTCAAACAGAAACAGCGGCTGCTGTTGAAGTGCACTTGTGTTACGTTTAGCCCGCAACCTGTGGCGCTGCTCAGTCGCCAATTAGTCCGCTTCAAAGTATCTTTAACCATCCCAACCACAGCAACTACTTACTGTTGCTATAAAACAATGTCGTCTTTGTCTGTTTGCCTGGCTAAATGAGGATAATGTAGTGGCATAGTAAATTTTACATTCTCATCACTGAATCATTTGATTGGATATCAGAGAGAGAGAGAGAGAGAGAGAGAGAGAGAGAGAGAGAGAGAGAGAGAGAGAGATCAAGTATCTTTAACCATCCCAACCACAGCAACTACTTGCTGTTGCTATAAAACAATGTCGTCTTTGTCTGTTTGCCCGGCTAAATGAGGATAATGTAGTGGCATAGTAAATTTTACATTCTCATCACTGAATCATTTGATTGGATATCATACTGTGAGAGAGAGAGAGGGAGGGAGAGGGAGAAGATTCTTACCTTTAAATTTACTTCTGGATTGGTTGTGAATGTACATTTTCCAGACTCACTCAGCAGCAACCTGGAAAAAACACCAGTCCAACCAACCACAGATATGTAAATGGAAGCCATTAAGTTTCTTAATGCACTCCAGTGTGTCTACAAACTGCCCAGGGGGTCTTAAGCGAGAAGGAGCCATGCTGACATCCCCACTTCGTCCAGTCCATTAAACTTTACACGTTTGGCTCATTGGAGTCTTGATGAACCGACTCATGTATTGAAGAGGCGAGAACCCCCCATAGGGTCCAGATTTATGTGCAGTCATAGATGTTCCACCTTTTACCGTATGCTTTGTGTGCAACAGTGATATATTGCTGCACTCTGATGCTGAGCTGCTTGGAGAATTAAAACTTTGTTCTTCTCTGCTGCTAAAAGGTGCAAGGAAGGATCTGGCACCTAGATGATGTGAAGATTCAAGATTCAAGAGATTTATTTGCCATTTGCACCCGTACAAGTACATTGGAATTCTTGAGCGTAGCTCTCTGAGTCAGTTTTAAATTAAAACAGACAGGAAAAAGAAAAAAAGACACAAAGGTAATAAAATAGCAGCATATAAGGGAGGGTAAATTAAAAGTAAACAATAAGTACACCCTCCAAAAAAATAAACAAATCATTACAAGATATAAATAAATAAAAAATGTCTAAAAAATAATACACACTATGCACACTATATAAAAATTACACACTACGAATTATTGCACAGTAAACTGAATTATTGCACCACAAGTTGAATTATTGCACAATGTAAACGAAGATAAATAAATCTCAGTCCGTACAGTGTGAGAGTGTTGTGAGGTTTTAAGTGTTCATTGTATGAATGAGGTGCGGTGTGTGGTATTTGTTTCCCTCCTTAATGTCCTTTGCAGTCAGTCTGACAGTGGCTGGGAAACAGCTGGTATGGAAGCGTGTCCTGTGGGCGGAGATGCTTTCTGGCCTGTGGTGTCTCAGGACACAACCTGAGACACCACAGGCCAGAAAGTTAGCTGGGTGGTGTCAATCCCTGGGGATGCGCTGTGCTCTACTCCTGCAGCGCTGTGTGTAGAGTGTGTCTATGGAGGGCAGGGAGGTCAGAGCCGATGACTCTCTCTGCAGTTTTGATGACTCGGTGAAGCGATTTCCTCTCAGCCTGGGTGGCGTTTCCGAACCACACCGTGATACCGCTAGTGAGAATGCTTTCAACGAGTCCTCTGTAGGCCAGGGTGAGGGGCTTGTGTCTGAGTCCGGCCTTCTTCAGCAGCCTGATGAAGTGCAGCCGCTGCTGTGCCTTTTTTAACTTTTACTACAGTGTTTTTGGCCCAGCTCAGATACATGTTTATGTGAAGATACACGTTTGGTCTTTCAATATGCCTATTCAGCTGTGCTTTATAACACTTTACAGCATAAATTACACCCTTTGGATACTCTTACTGTCACGATTGTGGAGGAAACTCAGGAGGAGTGGACCCAAAAGCAATAACCAGCAGGGAGAGGAGTCTTGGTCGAAGCAAAGCCTTTAATGGCGAAACGACAGGAACACTGGGAAACAGGCAAGGACACAACCCGCGACAACATTAACGAACTGACAAAGAACATTTGACAAACACAGACCATAAATACAGACAGGAACTAATCACACATGAGGAACACCTGGCAGAACCGGGGAGAGTCCGGGAGCTGATTGGCAGAGAGCAGGCAGGTAATAGGGGAGACAAGGAAACAAGACTAATGGCTGATGGCAGACAGGTGTGTGAGTTAGCAGAGGGAGGGAAAAGTCCAAGGACAATTGATGGCTGGCAGAACTGGGGAGTGGTGCTGCAGACACGGGGGGCAGAAAGGGGCAGACAGGGACAGATCGTGACAGGACACAAGGGCTGGGATCATGACACAGACGGGCAGATCATGACAGACAGGGGCAGACGAGCACAGATCATGGCAGACAGGCAGACGGATGGATCGTGACACACTGTTGGATATCAATTTGTGACGTCCAATGCATTACAGAACAGTACAGAAGGAGTTTTTGGTGATACAGTGTTGTAATTTACTTCTTTGATGTACCGACTTTCCCTCAACCTGCCTCGTTCTACGCATGTGAGTGATTTCCTACGTTTCCCAAAATGCATTTCGACAACCCCCAGAGAACCATGGTGAACTTGATGCTTTCAATCCAAGCTGGGCATATAAATATCTAGCTAGCCAAGTGGTTTATAAACATTGTGGCGTGTCTGTGATCGTGGCCGCACCCCTCGCTATCGTTGCATTCTTGTCTATTGAGGCTGCTGCCGGTGGAGAAATTGGGATCTCGTCGTCTTCTATGATGGGTTTCTCCCTCTGTGATTGTTGAACGGCGGTGCAAAATGGTGAGTCTATAAAGACGCCCTCGCTCTTTCATTCTGAGGGACTGACACTAAAACCTGATGTTTACCGCCGATGTTTTAGATGATTGATGGTTGATTTTTTTCTGTTCACAAACTTCATTGTGGCTGCGCTGGAAATATCTTGACATGATGTCATGTTATCTATGGTTGGCCAGTCATGGGGAATAAGAAAAATACACCATCAAACATCAAAATGGATCTAGGAATGCAAGGTACATCACCTATAGCTGCTTTTTTTCTATAGGGTGGATTTTTCCTTTTAAGAAAGGACATCTGCAATGTTCAAGGCAGTACAAATGGAGCATAGATGCAGAATATGAAGACTGATGATGAAAAGTACATCAATAGAACAGGAGCTTCTGTGGTATTTTCATTACCGCAGTGTCTCCAGGGCCGTCTTCTGCTCTCTGCTGTTTGCAGGATGCTCTTGGTTGTCAATCAAAAGAATGATGGAGTTGAATAAATTGTAGGATATAGCACAGTCGTCTAGGCCCATTCCTCTGTGATTCCATCGGATGGGCTACAGTGGAGAAGTCCCTTCACACTGGGTCTCTCCTACAATATCAGAGATTACAGGATTTTGTGAAGTCCTCTTTGGGGTGGAGCAACAAGGCAGCAGGTACACTAGAAAAATGGGACAGTGATGGTTATATAAACCAAGAGCCATGGACTGTCTTACAGCAAGTCAGAAGACATCATAAATGATGACTTTTTCACACTGGATTTTTACTGTTACTGATTGATGAAGTTAAAGTAATAATTTCACATATACTGTCTGTACTGCACTTCACTGGAATATATTGGAATTATCCAACCTGACTTTGAACTCAACGCCATGACAGTGGTGCAGTAATAATGCAAATTATTCCCGTGAGCCTTTGGTGGAGTTGTCAGATAGCATATTTATACGTGACAACAAACACAAAAAACTTTGTTTACTGTTAGTTGTTGAGTAGGATTCATCAAACATTTATAGAACCTGCTATGAAAGTGGAGTGAGGAAGATTTTAAAACAATACTTTCGTTGGCACAGGTCCACATCATTTATTCATTATGGGACTCAGACTGTTTTAGCTTGATCTAAGAGAATTTCACATAGACTCTCTCTGCCTTGGGCATACACTCAATATTAGTCCCTGTGTTCAGGAGCTAGTGTGACATTTGAATCCAAATGAAGGTCTATTGCCGTTGGGAACTTGAATAATTCATATATTAAATATTTAATTGTCATTTGTCTGTCTGTTTCTCTTATAATTTGAAAACACATAATTAAACTATTACGTGTTTGAGGTTAGAGGCACTATAAGGCAAATGTTTTCATTATACGTCACTCTGGGATTAGGTTTCCGACTACTAATGTCTTTTGAGATATTCTCAAATATGAACCAAATGACGATGCGTCATGGCTTGTGTGACGTGTTTTCTTTTTCTTTTTTTGTTCATGTAAGAGTGCAAGTCCATCCCTACTCGTTTGTGCATCGTTCAGCCTTTATTTCTTTCAAAGTGATCATGAAACCATACCTGGATGTCTGTTGCTAACAGGTCATTAAAACAAGATTCACCCTCATCCTGAGATGTCAGATAAGTGCTCAGGGCTTAGCTGTGTGCAGGGCTTAGCTACCTGTTTTCGATAATCCCAGAATCCACCAGAATAGCTCTCAGTCCTTAGCCACCTTATTGTGCCGCTATCTGTAATTGGAGATGAATGATTCACACCGCCGAGTTCACCGGTCTGACCTTTGATGGCAGTCTGGATCCATGTCAGTGCCTTGTCTAACAGATATAGCTAATGTAGAAGTGCCCAGTTTCTACAGCAAGCATTGTGTTCAGTTCAGCAAGCTTCACCCACAAAGACAATAGTTCTGATGCAGTACTGCTGAAAAACAGTTGCGCAGTAAATTTATGATGGAGAACTTGTTTCCCTTCACTCAACCTCAGACTGTCCCATCTTTTCGATGTGGTACAAAACTTGTCCCTTGTTAAAAGTTTGGGTATGAGCCAGAAACCCAGATGATGTCCGCTGCACTATATAATTACATTCACAAGACACAAGTAAGGTAGACACAAGACACATATTATGAGCCTAAATCAGTTGGGCTGCAACAGAAAAGAGCATCCCCCCCTAATTGAGATGCTGTAGATTCACGCTCATTGCATTCTGCTCTGTTAAAAAAGAATGAGGCGTTAGACTGAGATTTTAAAATACTGTATACAGTAAGTGGACTGCTGAAAAAACGTTTATAACGCAACATGCAGTGGTCCTTGTCCACCCTCCTGTGCCTGCCTTCAATCAGCCAGTCTGTACATGCCCAGACATCCTGTCTGTGTTCTGAACTCCACACACAACAGCTGTGAACTAGGGCCAGACAAAACCGCTTAGGTTGTGTCTTTGACTACGTCTGTCCCAAATCCAGCAAATAGATGTGAAAATAAGCACAGCCAGCAGGCCACGCTCATGCACATGGCCTCTGTTTCTAATTGTTTGCTTTTGTCAAACATAAAGGAGAGCGAGAGGTACGGACAATGCTGCTGTATTCAAAGCATCTGATACATTCATCTGATATATTTTTAGAACCGTATTTGTGTCTGGACATACAAAATAGCACTTGTTTTCTAACTAAGGATACTGTTATACCCTTTGTAATATAGGTTATGACTTGTTTTCTACGTATGTAAACGCTAGTTACTGGTTATGAAATATTTTCTGGACAGCGCTGACAAATAATCATCGTCTTGTCATTCAAGACAGAGCACCAGGAAGTGGCGCATCACCGCTGTTAGGAAAAAGGTCAAGGTGTTAGCGTTGACACTAGCAGCAGGAGTGGAAGACGTGTGTGCATGCATATGTGAAGGTGCATGTGAATGTGTCTGTTAATGTGTATGTGGTCAATGGAAACTGTGTGTGGTGCGTGTGTACCTGCCTGTCTCTCTGTCGGGCTTGCAGCACTAGACTACCGTATTTCCTCCAATATTGGCCTGGGCCTTTATTTACCTCAGCTGCAGAGGGTACCAGGCCTTTATTGGAAGCAGGCTTATATTAGAGACAGGCCTTTATTTCTAATTCCCTCTGTCTGATAAGTATATTTGCTCATATTTTTCCGATCTGCTTCTATTGGGGTTCGTTAGGTAGCCGTTTTTTGTTACTGCAGTGCATTACGATAATTACGGAAATCGACGACGGCATGCTCCAGAGACTTCCGCTAGCCGTGCAAGTGCCTGATTCTTTTTGGGTCAGTGTCAAAGTGCCTTGCAGTTTTCTCTCCTGAATTTTCCTCCGCATACTGCAAAACTCTCTCAAATTTCTGTCTGGTGGGTGCCATGTTCTCTAATTGTTGCATGGGCGTTGTGGAAAATTCAGTCACTGACAACTGCACGGGTCCCATATGGTACTTCAAATGTAGCTACTGCTATCTTGTGGCAATTGTACATTA
>OMOV01100313.1:0-12909 GCA_900312565.1 Beryx splendens | reverse complement strand
GAGGAGAGAGAAGGAGAGAGAGAAGTAGAGAGAGAGAGAGAGAGAGAGAGAGGGGAGGGGGAGAGGAGAGAGAGAGAGAAAGGAGAGAGCTATCTGTAAAATTGACATGGTGCCTCAGTGGCTTGCGTGATAGATTTGCTGTTTAAAGAGAAAGAGAATGTCAGGAACAGAAAAACTAGGACATGCTTTAAAAATACTGTGAAGATGTATCTTGAATTAGGCTATTCTATGTTATATCACAATCTCAAGGTCGGTTATTTAATCATTTGTTTTCACCATGGTCCCCTATATATTGCCAGAAATGACAATATACTTCTGAGTTTAAACCAAGCAATACAGTGCAAACGTATCAAAATAAAGTTTAAAAAAAAAGGTACAAACATGCTACTTGAATAGCATGGTATTTCTAAAATGATCTTCATTCACTTAGTGGTAATGAATATGGACCAATTTCCATGGAAACTATGTGCTCATGACTTGGGGGGTTCAGCAACTGTAGAGTCTGGAGGCATGGGAACCATGAGGGTCATGCCATGCATGTAGGACCAGATGGCAGCCAGGCTCATTTTGCACAGCAAATGGCCCGATTTACTTTTGGTTAGCTTGTCTTGTGTGCTTGTGTGGCTCAGGCTGCTGACTCTGAGCTGTCCGCTCATCTGTTTGTGGATGCACGTCACACCACTTGATCTTGTAGTCTGCATACACCAGAGGATCCACTTAGAGGATGACACTCATGTGGAATACAATAAGCAGATGATTTTAGACTGTTAGCTGTAGTTTGATTAAAATGAAGAGATTCATTCAGCCAAAACATCACCTTTCTTAAATGAACTGACTCTCAGCGTCCATTACATGTTATTTGTTATCCACCGAGGGCCGCAGTGGAAAGAAGCGTTATTGATGTCACTTCAGCTCAGCTAGAGCAGTTCTTGAATAGCCACATTTTTACTCAGCTCTGATGCGCAACCTGGCAGATACTTGGTAGTTGAGTTTTCCATTGCTGACAGTGCAACAGTTCTGTGAGATTAGCTCAACCAATTAGCCCACTAGCAAAGAAATGAGTTGCCATAGTCTTCTTTTTCCTCAAGTGGTGCACCAATCCAGTCCTTCTGCTGTTGTTGAAAGGGCAAAATCAAATCAAATGATTATTTATGAGAGCTGTTACCAACTTGGCAACTGAAGCACCAGCCTCCTCTACTCAGAAACCTGGTTCTTGTGATATCTAGAAAGCCTATTCTAGATTCTTCGCAGATTTGCACTGAAGGACATTTCTCTGAATCGCTAACCGGGAGGTGACCCTGACTCTTAGTCTGCTCTTTGGGTTTGAGTCTCATCACTAGTGTGCCAAGATGGAACCATCTCCACACTCTTGACAGTAGTGATTGCAGTTGGCATCACAGCCTCTCTCCCAGCAAAGGACTGAGGATTACTGGCTCCTGATTTAGATTTAGGCTCGGTTTTTTTGAGCCCGGTACGCGTGCCGTAATTAGATACTTCTCGGCCCGAGCGTGTATCTCCCACTGGGCTTGGGGGGATCCAGACAGAGACCAATCCCTACCCTGTTTACTGTCCAGTAATCCAGGTGTGTTAGTCTGCTGCCTGTCTCTCACCCCTGGTACCAGCATACCACAGCCCCTGTTGTCCCCCATGGGGCTGCATGTACCCGGGACAGTGGAGTGCTTTCTGAGAAAAGGCTCATGAAGCTACGCACAAAGGGCAGACGAGAACTGGCAGTGTTTTGGTTTAAAGATACCTTCTGCCAACTTGGCAGAAGGTCTGCATTTTCTAGACAGCATGCAACCTAGTCTTTCTTATAATCCCTGTTAACACACATAGTAGAGCTGTGAAAGTACGTTTATGCATAGATAAGGATTATCCTAACAGAACTTTCAGTCAAAGAGATGGTATTGCTTCTGTTACACTGACCTCTTTAAGCAGCAGTGTTTATGAGGACAGCAGCCTGAATTCATAACATTCTATACAAGAACAGGATTTTTCACAGAACTTATTTTTAGGGTATGGAGTCAACAACCTGCCTCCTACCTGCATCGCACGACTCAGTCAACAGAGTGTTAAGGAATGCATAGCTGGCTGGTTTGAAACATGTATAGCCCACTGATAAGCCTCTGTGACAGGTTGCTATTAACATGGCCGTTCTTTTGGCTTTGGCTTCATGAATCCTAAACTGTTTGTCCATTATTGAATACCTGGCTGTATAGGGCTGAAACGCTTTGCAGTAAGGTGAAACAAAAGCGAAACAAAATTCTGTCAAAAAAAATTGTCAATATCTGATTTTGATTATCCATGCTATGTGATTTAAGTCAGTTGGGTCTCATTTTAATCCAAACAAAATCATAAACCTTGTTTTTACAGGCTCAGGTTTAATGGAAGGACAACCACTCTCAATTTGCATTGGATTAGTTCATAGCTTCTGCTAGGCCTGTTCTACCTGAAAGACACATTTACACATTAAACATGAATAAATACGGCCATGCTCAGTGAACATGATAGGCAGGTATTCACCTCACACAGCAAAACATCCTGAAACAGACAATATCACTGGGTTATAGAGTATGGAGAACTGCTTTCCTGTGCCTTCAGACCCCTTAACTCCTCTCCATCACAGACTCAAAACACATGGTGGTGTTAAAGTGTTTATTAAACCAAGACATATGTTGAGGCCATATTTACTCACTAGCCTGCTCACTTGGGCAGGCAGATGTATGTCTGAAGGAGCTAATGACACCAGAATCTGCAACATTACAATAATCCCATTTCTGTCAAGGAGTAGTGGTGCTAATGTCTTTGGTGCGGATCCATACATCTGGATGTTTTCAACACTGACTTCTTGGTAATTTGACAGACTGTAACATGCAACCTAAAGGGCATGTAGGGGCCAGGCTGCGTCTATGTATAGCAGGCTATAACTGCCTGCTAAGGTATAGGCCGAAACGCGTGAGCGCCCTTACTGGCATGCACCCAAGAGTAACACCGGAGGGTAACGAACAAACATTTTCCACCAACTGTGGTCGGGATTTCTCCTGGAGGGGAAGACGTTGTGGATGGGAGCGAAGGAAGCTGGGATGGGGTGTCACCATTGCTCAGAGAGGCCCAGCACTCCCTCAAAGAAATACCATATAAGAGACTGTGGAAACTGATAGCTGCTTTTGAAAGTCTCTTCCTCAAGCTGTGAACATTCAATTACTCTCACCTCAATTTGTCTAGACATGAGCTCTACGCCTCTTTCCCCCCTGCTTCCCTGTGTAGACCTATAACAACCAGTTACACAGGGGAGGAGATGGCTGAATAATGAGCAGTGGCCTTCAGAGGTGAGGTTATTCACTGATCATTTCCTGCTCAGATATGGCGAGTCAGATAGAATCTCCCTCTTCTGGTTGTGTAACAGGGTACTGCAGTATTCATATCAACATAAAATATACTGCAAAGTAGTAGTCAAGACGCCTGTGCACAGCCTTACAATCAGGTGCTGGTTGGTCGCAGGAATACAAGATAGTCCATATAAATTATCCAACCGCACAGTGTTAGACTTTGTTGACAATACACTCACATCTTCATTTCTCTTAGCATTTGCAAAAATAGGCTTAAGGAATGAACAACGCATTTCACTTGTTGCTTCCTCAGGTTCGCTTACAAAATATACTGCATTGCTGCTCTAAACCAAGCGTCATTTCATGACACGCTTTTGTGTTCTCAAACTTGAAAGAAATAAGCTCCCATACACTCTCCACTTCACATATAACTAAAATATAACTATAACTACAACGTAGACCAGTCATATATGCGTATGCATATAAATGTGGCCCGGTAAAGCATTAGCGTTGCAGGATAAAGCTTTAGAACAGATGTAGTTCTGGAACAAGGTTGTCCCTTAAAGGATAAGGCTGGTGTTTTTTAACGCATTGCTTACCGTCAACAAATCCTATCAAAATAACAAAATCAGCAATGATTTTGTTTTGCCAACAAATCTCGTCCATGTAGCCAGTGCCCAATGAAGCCATGTTCCAGCTGCCATAGAACTCCACTGTATTAAAAAAAAAAGATTAAAAACACGTCACAGAACCATGCCTTTGCTCTAGGCAGCATATTTCATCATCACGATGCACCGGGCCGGCCGACTTTTTCCTCAAACATTAATAGGCCGGGTGAAAACCCGTTTGCGATCTCAGGAAAGTAGTTCCATAGCCGCCAAAAATAGTCCCTGGCATAATGAAGAATTCGTTCCCATTTGAATTTGACAGCCTGACTGGAAACAGTTAGCGATTTTTAAAACATAAACTATGTCTTTGTGAGCTGTATTTCAAGGTTTTTAGCTTACAATTGGAGCCAATGACTTCCGGGTTGACGGATAAAAACGGTACGTGGGAAGTCAGAAAGTAACGGGAACAGAGCAAACACATTGTTGATTTTGTTATTTTCATAGGATTTGTTGACGGTAAGCAATGCATTAAGAAACATCGGCCTTATCCTTTAAGACATAGCAGTGGCTTGATGAGTCTTGGTAAGAGAAAACCGGTGGGTGGTCATATGTTATTTCCTCAGCCACACTGGCAGCTTCTGTAAAATGCCCAAGTTCACTTCCAAAGGCTTTGAGATCCAGCTATATCCAGTTCTGCCAAGTCCGTCTGGGGACAGCTGGTGCCACCAGCACAATGTCACAGTACAATTCACACAGTGATGATAAACATAGGTGTTATTCTATATTTTGATAATTATGACTGCTCACACATTTAGCATGGATGCAATCATAGAGATCAAAACCAATAATGAAATGCTAAATTTTGCTCTACATGCTATCATGAACTCATTTACATTTCTTACTGAGGGAGTTCTAATTATTTCTGTGAAAGTCTTGGAATGCAAGGCATTGCAAATGGCTGCATTTCTGACAACTAAAACCATGTGACTTTTCAATAGCATCTACAGAGAGGGGTTAAATTTAGTGCCTTTGAGTTATGCCCCTATGACGTGACAGTGGGCCAAAACCACATTCCCACAGTTAACATCCTCCGTGTCTGAACTGTATTGATAGAGCTGGTCCTGATGAAAAGGGCAGGCATAGAGCACACAAGTCACATGATGGACCGCAGGTCGGTGGGAACACAAGAAGGAACATGGGTCAATGACATGAAAGCACTGATACTAAGAAACACTAAAGCTATTATAGGAAATAATTAAAAACTACTTGAAGTCCTCCTGTTTTCTAGAAATCCAAAATGTGATCTCACTTTTATTGAAATAGATCTCAAATCTCTCTGGTATAACTGACTAATAATGCACCATCAGATATGATTTGAGCAAACAAATCAACACCATATTCCAAAATGAACTCATGTGATATTGCTGTTATACTGTTGCTTATTTGTCCTGCAATACATCTCTCTCATTGATGGTATAAAAACAACTTGTCCTGATTCATGGAAGTGACTCTCTGTGACCTATGATGTTGCTTGCAGTACTCCAAAATTGGGAAATAACATGGCTCCAAGCTTCCCACAAATGTGCATTTGAAGTACTGTACCCTCAGCTGCCCAGAATCTAATATCCCCAGCTCTGATATTGATGATAGTTGTTTGGATGTTTATGTGGCAAGACGCCTTGGGCAAGACGCAAAGGGAACATCTTGGCTGTCAACATTTTTTATGGGCCAAGGGGTGGGGGCAGGGTCAGTGGGCATGTGACTGTAAAGTGGGAGGAGCCGGACGAGGGCCACTCATTTCTAAGATGAAGTCACTCGATATTACGCCCTAAAATAGCCCTACAGAGGATATATAGGGACCCTCTCCCACCTGCCCCATCAGGCGACCACTCTGTGCAACGGCAAACTCACTGTGCACATACAATTTCAGATACAGACGGGAGAGATACACAAGAGGCAAGAGTCGGGGAACCAGCAGGCCAACAAGAAGGGGATTGGGACACAGTGAAGTGAAGCAAGTTGTTTGGAAAGTGTTCGTTCTCCGCAGTGAGTAGCAGCAGGAGCTGCTCCAGCTGGAAACCAGAGGGATAAGAGGGAGGTGAAGACAAGGATAAAAAAGAGTGGGGGAAAAGACACAGGACAAAGGATACTGTTCTTTGATTGGATTGGTGCATTCTCTTGGATTTCTCCCTTCCCTCCTCCTGGCTGACAGCAGGGGGAGGCAGAGCCGTGGCCGCTGCAGCGATGAAGTACAGCTACCATGTTCCAGTGTCATCATACACACGCAGCTCCCAATACACACCGACACACTACACCCCGACCCACTACACGCCTACACACCACACATCCACATACACCTCCACAACAAAGTACACCCCGACACACTACAGCACATCCCATTACACCCCGTCCCATTACACATCCACATACAAGCCCGCATCAACGTACGTCCCATCGTCCAGCAAAGGGTCGCGGTACAGTTCAACACGTCGCACGCAAGCGCAGGAGATCCCCGCACCTGTGATACCCGTCGCACCCGCAAAGCGAGCTGTGCACTTCCCCAATGACATCATCTTCCAGGATATTGTAAGACGTGGCGATATGGAGCAAATCGGGCGGTTCATGAGAGCGAGGAAGGTTCGTGTGGATACCCTCTTCCATTCAGGTGAGTCAAATCTTCCCTCTAGTTTTGACTGGTCTAGAGGGGTTTAAAACTGTCACCCTAACACCTCTAAAATGATCAGCTATTCTAATGCCATAAACTAATGATGACCAAAGGCTCCAAATAGTTTTGAAGACCGAATTGACTGCGTGGCTGTGTGCAGCAGTGCTTCAGTCTGACTGGCTCCATGTATGGTGCTGTATGTGTGTGTGTGCAGGTATGGCAGCGCTCCATGAGGCCGTCCTGACGGGGAACTTGGAAGTGGTGAAGCTGCTGGTGAAATACGGAGCTGACGTTCACCAGCGGGATGAGGACGGCTGGACGCCACTTCACATGGCCTGCAGTGACGGCTTCCCGGAAATCGCCAGGTAATCCATCTTTGTTGACCTTTTTAACCTTTTAACCTTGGCTGGGCACACTTGCTCTTTTTTCAGCAACATGGTCAGATAGACTTGCTCCTTCAGGTCTTTATCCTCTGATTTCTACATAGAGTCAATTTAATGAAACACAGATATAAAATATAAACATAGAACAATTAGAAACGTCCAAAACCACACTGTCAGATTCAAAGTTAGCATCTTCTCTGTGAAACATGCATGGATGAAACCTCTCTCCAAAAGGGAAAGAAGTGGTTACCGAACCACACTGGCCTGATCGAACTAGATCAAACTGGATGTGACACTGCCAGAATATTAACTTAAACAACGGGCATTAGAAATGTAATTAATTTGTAAAACACACACATGAAACTGTGACACACTTCAACTAGAGACCCGTCGGCATACACAGAAGCAGTGTGAAGCAAACCCAGGGATTAAAAGAGAAGACGTTTCAATCAGTGGATATGAGACAATTCACAATGTCAAAAATGTCATAAGCTATATACTGTATTGTGTTGAATTACATGCATAAAGAAGAAAGAGGAGCACGGCTTGATAAGCATTTTCACATTCCATATAACAAAACTAACATTACCTTTTTTAATTTTTACTTTTGGCTACTATTTTCAAAATATTTTCTAACTTGTGCAAGATCACATTTATACAGCTATCTGAATAATTCATCTTAGACCAAAATTAAATCACAAGGAACCCTAAAACTCAAAGGGCCATGAAGCTGAGAGAGTGAAACAATAAAAAATACTTTGCTCAAAGTCTTATGCAACAGATCCAATGTCGAGGATAAAAGACACCAGTTGCACGAATAAACTGTGACTTTTTTTCAAATATACATTTTTGTGAATCTCCCGTTTGGTTAACGATACTCTCCTTCTTCCCCCCAGTTACCTGCTGTCTATGGGAGCCAGTACAGAGGCAGAGAACGAGAGCGGGGAGAAGCCTGCAGACCTCATTGACCCCGAGTGCAAAGAGCTGGCCAAGCTGTTTGAGACTGGCTGTGTGTGATTATGCACCAAATGGACCTGGGGGGTGGGGGGTGGGGGTCAGCGAGAAGGCACAGAGTGAACAGCCATTTTGGGAATGGAAAGCGGTATACAACACAAACGGCATACAATACCAAACAAACATGTTCCAGGGTGGAAGAGCATAGCCGAGGCCTGGACCATGCCACCGCTCCTGTGAAAGAAGAAGGTGGTTCTGTTTATTATTTTCATACGAGTGACACAAATTGCTTTGTTTTTGCATAAGACTTTTAAGCTATACATTGTTAAGCTGATTTTCTCTTTCTGGGGCTTTGCTTAATTTTTTTTTTTTTCATTTGGTACTTTGGGTTTTTTGTGACATTATCTTACTGCCATTATGTACTATTCAGCATAACAGCTCTTTATTTTCACTCTCAGCTCATGTTGCACAGCTGTGCCACTGTGTCTGGGAGTTTTATCTTTATAATTAATCCATGGTGCAGGTCTTAATATCTACTCCCTGCTGAAGAAAATGAGATTAATTTCTGTCCTTATGAGCTTTTCAGTTTAAGCATTTTATCAATTGTGTGAACCTTCCATGTGAAGCAATCATTTGCAAGTACGCTGGTTGCACTTTGAGACCCTCTGTTTCCATATTATTGTCAATTATTGAATCTAAAACCTTGAATTTGGGCTGGATCGTTCATGTCTTATAAGAAGAGTTATGTGTCCTTACTGCTGGGCAGAGAGAGGACCATCCAAATTAATACTTCATTGATAGTCCAGAAATCATTACAAACGTCAAGTTATTGCTATACATGCACTTCTACTGCCACGCTGCCATTTTTCCTCTCAAGTATTGCTGTTATTTTCTGTATTAGAAAACAGTATGCTGAAACAATATGAATGTCAGCAATGAAAGTCTTATAAATTCAGTAATTATTTTTGTACATGTTTTCGTAAATAAAGCCATGTTTTATAAATATGACCAAGTTGTTGTGCTGTAATCTGTTAAAGAATAAGGAACAGTGTATTACACAGACTGGACACTACACACCTGCAATTTCACCAGCTGTAGCTTTTCAACACAAGCGTTACTGTCCATTATTATAGGATACAAAGGCTTGATTAATTAAGTGTTGCTTCCATTTGGAAATTTTGATACCAAATACCATAAAATATCAAAGCAATAAAAATTGCCTGTTATGATACAGAAAATCGAGCACAGCGTTAGTTCAGGCAGGCCACGAAGTCAGGCCTAGCTCTCAAACCCAGCCTACATCAGCTGACCTCAAAGCCAGCCCAAAGCCAGCCCACATCAGCTGATGGCTCAGCTATGCATTTCAATTGGCAAATGTCAAACAGGGCACCTTATTTAAGCTGCTTTAGCCTGCCTATCTTTCCGCTTCCTCTGCAAGCCGCTTTGCAACCCACCTCCACCCCAGCTCCTCCTTTTCATGCTGTGTCTGACTTAATCAATGGCATTTCTGTTGTCGTTGTTGCCTACTCTGTTCAGTTCCCTAGGGGGGATCTTGCTGCTGCTCTCCCTCCCTAAGGCTTTCCATGGTGCTCATGGAGGGGTAGGGAGGTCCTGCTCTCCCTGTCTAAAGGCTTTCCATGTATGCACATGGAGGGCAGGCAGGTGCTCGCCCTGTCTAAAGGCTTTCCATGGTGCTCATGGAGGGGTAGGGAGGTGCTCTCCCTGTCTAAAGGCTTTCCATGTATGCACATGGAGGGCAGGCAGGTGCTCGCCCTGTCTAAGGCTTTCCATGTATGCACAGGGAAGGACAGCGAGGTTCCAGAACAGAGCCATACCGCCAAATATAATTCATGGTAATACCAATAAAGTTTTTCTTTGACTAAAGTGGTCCTGACTGAACTATATTTATAATGGGAATTTTTTGTTATTATAGTGACAATAGGTGACAATAGTAGGTGACAACAGTGGAAATACTTCATTATACCAGGGCTGCTGTATTCCTAGGGCGGGATTTATATCATCTGCCCCTTCTATGACTTATGGAAATAAGTGAACTGCCCCCTAACTGATCATTTAAAGCCCCTTTAAACTGAGACAACTGTCCTGGTTCCCCCTTGATGATGGTATTATTGGAGAGAGAATCAGAGTTTTGGTGCAGGATATAAAAATAAAGTTCCATATGGTATTTAGAAGTAAAACATAGAACTGATAAGGCCAACAAAGTTTTGGTGAACTTTTTTTTTTTAAGTTATGTAAAACAACCAGTTTATGAGCCGAGCATTGTCTGAGATGTTGGAACAGATCTGCCAGGTCCCAGTAGTAAGACCATTACCTGGTTGACCTGGCCGAGAGCATGCTGTTCAGCACCAGTCATCAAGATTTAATTATGTAACTGATCCCCAGTATGTTCTGCTGGACTACCTTTATACTGGTTCGCCTGTTTTTTGTTTTGTTTTGTTTTTTAAATTATTATTATTTTCAAGGTCCTTATTTGAGCACGTAAGTGTCATGTAGAATCAGGGAGGTTTGAAGTTGAGTAGTTTCACTTCCGTGTCTTTTGCCCGGAAATGATTGGTTGGCATTGGCAACGTTTTAGCCAGGCCTAACAGCGTACACACTGTCTGAATAAAGAAAGCGAAACAAAACATCAAAGAAAAGGTTCGTGGAATATCTTAAAATCATAACGCTATTGTATAGATATTATAATTAAGGTTAGCTATGCTGTAGCTACCTGGGACCAGCGACGCGGACGCTAGTTACATTACATGTTACTGCTTTTAGCTAGCTAGTTAGGATAAGACAGTCTAATCGTATGAGTCGCTAGCTAGCCGGCTAACTACTTAACAGTATTGTGTCAGCCAGGTTATAGCCGTCACCTGAACCATAATATACCGGGACAGGAATGTCAAGCAAGCAGAAATGAGGACCTTTTACAAACATACATACTATCTTCTTGTACATCACAGTTTGACTAACCTAGCCACAGTTTTGGTTGGCTGGGTAGCATGTCAGTGTTAGCTCAAACGTAAACAAAAGCCCTGTCAAAGCTAATGTCAACATTCACTCTTCATGTGTTTTGTATTCCTTATAACAAAACGTTTGCAACAGATTATAATTATCTAGCTAGCCGCCGATGCTTGTGGTATTACTATGGGGTACTACTAACCCCTTATCGTAAGTGGTGCTTTGCAGTTGTGTTTAAGTAGCCTGTTAGCTAGCAAGTACAGTGTTGAACACTGCTAGCGAGCTAACCAACACTGTGAGTTGTTGACTCTCCTCATACTTAGCTGTAATCTAAGTCTAATTCTGTGTTATGCGATTCATAAACTGACCGCTTTGATCTTGTGGGGCGTTAGCCTACTAATGCTGTCACTTTGTTGTCATCGCTGGGATTCAACAGAAGATATTGGAAGCTCTGTATTCTTCAGATCCTATCCATTCACCACAGAGGAGCGAAGAGCGAGTGCAGACTGCAAACAGAATGACCAGGTCTGAAACCTTCACACGTTATAGCTGTTGATGCAGATACCTATGTCATATATTCAGCCGGTGTTAGGCAAAAGTACTGAAACGTGCAACCAGAAATACCAAGAACCAAGTACAAGGCAATTTTGAGGCTGCTATAATGATCCCTTGTATTAAATGTCCCTTTTTGTGATAGGTTGTACACAGACTCCCTTTTTCATTATCCTAAGGCACTGCCAGAATATCAGTTATAGTTCTTAGATCAATCTTGCTATTGGCAAGTCCTCAATATGAAGAACTTGCAGCAGTGTTTTTGTGTAGGCAGCCTGTTGTGTCAGATAACTGGGATTTTGACGGCTTATTGTTCATAAAGCTGCATATTTGAAGTCTATAGAATACAGATGTGACTATTAAAGTTATAGTTCACCCAAAAACGAAAATTCGAGTCATTATCTACTCACCCTCATGCCAGTTGAAACACAGGTGAAGTTTGTTAGTCCATAAAACACACCCGGCGCTTGCCAGCACAACTTTGTAGCAGCGTTCTCCAAAAAAAACTGAAGTCTGCTGTGACCAATCTGTAAAGTTCCGGAAAGAGCAGAAAAAGAACAGAAAATATCCATAAAATTACTCCATACAGCTCTTGCAGCATAATCCACGTCTCCAGCACAATGCTATGTGACGATGCTGAATTGATACTTATCCATTAATTACATGACAAATATGAGAGAATGCAGTTTGATCGTATTACTAAGACTCTTACTACAGTCTGCAGGACATTTTCCTTCAAAACTGTCTTCTCCAAAATTCTCAGTGTCAGAGAAAGTACTCAGTAGTCAGTATTGTACACAAAATGAGTGAAGAATATCACAAACTCATTAATGTATTGCAACATTGAATAACACAATACAGATATTGCGCAGGTTTGTTTTATCTCCCTACACTGAAGCAAAACTTAGATCTTGAGTTTTATATCACAAGCCTTGTTACAACTTTAATATCAGTCAAACTAATTGCCATGTGATAATTTGTCTGTATTGTGTAGCGCTGGCTAACTGTACAGAAAAAAATGGCATTGATTTGACAGCCATATATCTAAGTATGTTACTGAACGTTAGTTGAATAGTTTTTTGAATGCACATCTAGACACGTTGCCTTGTGTAGACATATAAATGTGAATCTGACATATTTTGGACATGCTATATACATGTATATGCTGTAAATTCATTTGTCTGTCTATCTGGCTATCTGTCTGTCTGTCTGTCTGTCTGTCTGTCTGTCTATCTATCTATCTATCTGTCTATCTGTCTCTGTCTATCTATCTGTCTGTCTGTTTGTCTGTCTGTCTGTGTCTGTCTGTGTGTCTGTCTGTGTGTCTGTCTGTCTATCAGCTACTAATCTTTGTTATTTTCATGTTCATACAGCTCATCTGCTCCCAGGATGGTGAACAGTTACAAGCGGACCTCAAGCCCCCGGTCTCCTACTAACAGTGGGGAGCTCTTCAC
>OMOV01100281.1:5914-20683 GCA_900312565.1 Beryx splendens | reverse complement strand
GTGCGAGTGTTTCTCCAAATTAGAAGACATTTCCCACAAAGCCCATTCCTTCTTGTTGCAAAGAGAATGTTGCTACTTCCTCTGTTTTCCCCGCAGGCACAGCAACCTGGTGGCTCAGCTGCATACGCAATGTATTCATAATGTCCTGGGCTGGGTCATCGCCCATTCTCTCTCCCGTTCTGTCGCTCTCTCTTCACTGTGATATTCCAAAATGCCTTTAAAAAGCGTTTAAGGCTCAGTCCTCCCCGCAGCGACCCGGGTTCGAATCCGGCCCGCGGTCATTTGCTGCATGTCCTCCCCTCTCTCTCTCTCTCTCTCTCATACCTTCCTGTCTCTCACTGTCTCGCTCTCAATAAAGCATCAAATAAATCTAAAAAAATAAATTCAACAAAAGCAGCCCACGTTTTGTTTTGTGCTGTAAAGCTCTCTCCCTTTGTGCCATATAGCGGTCCAGCAAACAATCTTCTTGGCAATGTTCTAATTTGTATTTGGTAATTATACTAATGTCTCAAATGAATGTGGTAATGATTTATTCATGTTAAAATGATACTTGTAGCACCTATATTTAAAACCTGTCTTTTTTCAATCCATTATGTCCAACATACATTTTTTCTGTTTCAAAGCATTATTGATTGATTGATACAAATCTTTGCTTCTCTATATGTAAATCTATCTCTCTGTAGCAGCATGTATGGAAACTCTACATGTATCTACGCTACATCTACCATATACTGTGTGTAAGATACTGGAAGGTCAATAACTTCACCGATATGGAGCGATTTTTTCCTATGCACAAAACCTCATCATTCATATACCTGAAGAAGGTCATTGACTGAAACGTTGAATATATTAAATGATCTTTATTGAGCAAGTGAAGACGGCGTGCGGGTGTCCCTTCTTCCTCAAAGCCTGTGCACAAAACAGGAACATGATGTATCTTCTGCAATCATCCCAGTTCAATCTTCCACTCATACCTCTCCCTGGCGAATCCAAACTTTTTGATGCATGTTCCCTCTCTCTATATTCACTGTTTGAATAGGCATGGTCGAGAGTTTTACTGTTCAAACAGCTGCACTGCTGACTGTGTGATGGCCACAGTTTCCCCAAGACCTTCCAACTTCATAGTGTGAGGCTCATGTTTGTTGAAAATGTTTGAAATGAATAGTAATGAAGATCTGACATTAGCCCCGCCAGTGACAAACAGATTTCTAGAATTCTCTTTGCACTTTGATGTGAGAGTGCTGTGTATAGATGTCTCTTTCTCTCTCTCTGTCTCTCTCACACGCACAAAATCAAATAACAAATGAATGCATTTTGAACAATGTGCACTAGTAGGGAGTCGGTGGAGGGCGGGGGGAGATCCTTTGTTTGACGCTATGGGAGGAGTAAATTGGGGCTGCTGCAATTTTGGGGGAATTAATCTGGGACGGTTTATGTTGCCAAACTTTCTTTCATTTCCATTTCAAGGGGATTTCTCAGTTTGAGCAACCAGCCAGGTTTATTGTTTTTAGCGCGATGGTGTTTCAGCGCAGCTATCTCTGTCTGCAGTGCAAGCAAAAGCAGTGAAGCGCCCACAATGAGTCGGTGTCATTCGGCGCGGGACAAGGTACATTTCTTTATATCTCGCTTGGAAACGAATGGGACATTAAAATGCATAAGTTTCCTGCCTTGAATCAAAGTGAAAATGCTAATGAAAGGCTGTGGGTATTAATAATGCAGAAGATGAGTTTCCTCTTATTTGCTAAAGAAACAGCTCAAGAAAGGTTCCAAATACTGACAGCCACGCTTGTTTCAACATATCTGGATTGACATTGTTTCATTGACAACACTAGCAATCCTCTGACATTCTAAAACTTAAAACTTATCTAATTAAAATTTGAATTATGGGTTGAGTTAGTTGAATAATGGAATATGGTTGTGTATATATACTGTATTATATATGTGTGTACTGTAGCACTTCCTACAGGAACTAATTGTACTTTTAAAAAAGACGTAACAGTGGAGTCTGCCCTTTTCCCATGGGCTTCTCGAACTTTCTCCTGCCAAGAACGCCCATACACTGTAAACAAAACTGAAACTGTGGACCCGTCTGAGAGAAACGGCTATCTAGATACTGTACCATGATCTCGTACAACACTGTAAAACATTCCATAAGGAGGTGACTTTTGGGAGAGTGAAAAGAATTGCCATTCTTATACGTTCTTTCATTGGGCTTACTTTTAGTAAACACGTAACACTATTCTTCATCATGCTAAAGAGCCTGGCTCCGGTCACAGGAGGAAGAGTGAATATTAAATGGGCCTTGAATGAATCCGACACATAACCTTTCAAGGCACTTAAAACACACACACACACACACACACACACACACACACGAGGACCATTTCCTTAACTCTGCTACATTTTTGTTCTCATTGAAATTCAATTTTGGAATATAGAGCCTGATTGTTATTTTTTTCCCTTTAAAGTCACCTGAGTAGCTCTGGGAAATGAAAGGTTCAAAAATACATGAGCATGCTCCAACAGGAGTAATTTAGTTAAAATATTAAGCCTGATTGACTTCCTGGATACAACAGCATCGACTTTCACACTCCACTGGGGTGTAATTATGCCTCTGCAGCTCCTGCCTGAGAAGCCCTGAGGCTTTTGACCACAGGGGTTTGCATGCTTTACATGACATTTATGTTACTTATGTTTTATATGTCTTTAAAAAGGGGCATACCAGTGTTAACATTTTTTTTCCTCTCACATCTACTGTCTGTCTGACAGCCACACTGCTTACCATTCCAACCCATTTGTAACTGTCATAGCTTCTGGCTCCTACTGACTCCGCTATGTTACAGTTCAAAAGTGCATCTCAACAACTTTGGCATCAACTGCAAAAGTCTTAAAGGAATAGTTCACCCAAAAATGAAAATTCAGCCATTATCTACTCACCAGTCCCAGTAGAAAATGGGGTAAAGTTTGTTAGTCCATACAACAGTGCCAGAGATCCCCGGTAGAGGTACACTGCAGCATTCCCCAAAACAACTTGTTTAGCCTTTATTTTGAAAGCTAAACGGCCAAACGGGAAGTGTTTCTTCTGTTCGAGCTAGTCATACCTGTCGAGGCCGGGGTGCGCGCAAACATGACGTGTTTTTGAAATAACAGCTAGAGTGGTGATTTCAGCTAAATCATGGTGTAAATGTCTTTTCAAGTCACTTTGGGATCTGCTGGCTTCAAGAGACTTGGAGAGTGCTGTAAGAGCTGAATGGAGCCATTTTATGGTTATTTTCTGGGGGGAGGTTTGAAGTCTGAAGACAGGTCTCCAGCAACTTCAGCTGTTTGGGAGAAAGCTGCAACGTACCTCGGCTGGGAAGCTCAGGGACTGTTGTATGGACTAACAAACTACCTGGTTTTCTACTGGCATGGGGTGAGAAGATAATGACTGAATTTTCATTTTTGGGTGAACTATTCCTTTAAAGGGCTACGCCGACCTCTTGGGAAATTGGATCATTGCTCAACTTACCTTTTCCATGTTAAAACCGAAGTACCAACAAAATCATCTCTTGGTTCACTGCTAGATATCTCTGTCCTGTGCACATGCTAAACTGTTGGCATGCAGTATTGAGTACTATATTAGGAACACCTGCTTATTCATGCAATTATCCAGTCAGCCAATCATGTGGCAGCAGTGCAATGCATCAGATCATGCAGATGCAGGTCAGCAGCTTCAGTTAATGTTCACATCAAACATCAGGATGGGGAAAAAATGTGATCTCAGTGACTTTGACCGTGGCATGGTTGTTGATGCCAGACGGGCTGGTTGGAGTATTTCTGAAACTGCTGATCTCCTGGGATTTTCACGGACAACAGTCTCAGTTTACACAGAATGGTGTGAAAAACAAAAAACATCCAGTGAGCGGTGGTTCTGCGCACAGAAACACCTTCATGATGAGAGAGGTCACAGGAGAACGGCCAGACTGGTTGGAGCTGACAGAAAGGCTTCAGTAACTCAGATAAGCTCTTTACAACTGTGGTGAGCAGAAAAGCATCCCAGAAGGCAACACAGCGAACCTGGAGGAGGACGGCACTTTGGGAGCCGGTTGACACTGAGCTGAAAGCTCATACCTACCCAGTATTAGTAGGTGTTCCTAATAAAGTGTTCAGTGAGTGTAGTACCTTAACTAGCAGTGTCTAATGTAAGAAGATAGACCTTCAGTAAGCCAATTCTCTCATCACATAAAGGGCAAGTTGACCAATGACCAATTTCCCAAAGGTCAGTGTACTCCTTTAAGACTGTTGGAGTCTAGATGCACTTTTGAACTGTTATCTACTGGAGTCAGTAGGAACCAGAGGCTAAGACGGTTACAAATGGGTTGAAACGGTAAGCACGGCAGTATGATTGTCAAACAGTTGTCATGAGAGGGAAAAGAGCATGAACTTTGGTATGCCTCTTTTTAAAGGCATATCAAAAAATGAGTGACTTGATGTCATACAAAACATGCAAACCCCTGTGGCCAAACGCCTGAGGGCTTCTCTTGGCAGGAGCTGCAGGAGCATAATTACACCCCAGCAGACTGTGAAAGTCAAAAAGCCGGTGTAGTCCTTTAGGTATCACAGGTATTTTCTGGCTCAGTGCTGGCTTCTATCTATCTAATAAAGACAAAATAGTCACACGGCTCAGCCCCCGTACTGGCTGCCAAACCAGAACATCTCAAGATATGTTTTCTGGGGTAACGTTATGTTTTTTGATGATAAGTAAGGCTGTTCACAAATGTATTTCTGAACGGATCTTGGCCTGACCTTCTCTCCACAAGCTGCGCGGAGTTGTTAGCCCACAACAACAAAATAATTAATCAGCAAAAATGTAGGAAATGTTTCTATCGAGGTTAGCTAACATATTCAGTAATGCCGTATATATAGCTATTGATTAGCTAGAAGGCTAACTAATCAAGATACAATAACATTGGACATTAAGAAGTTGGTCCCCGGGTGCTGCGCCGCGCTGCAGGCTGCCCACCGCTCCTGGCCTGCCCCGTGAAGGAAGGATGGGCCAAGATGGGAAAATGCACGGAGAGCAAATTTCACGGCGCCATTGAATGCATGTGTGTGTGTGCTGGCCGCCGTGTGCATGCGTTACTTGTTTGCATGTGACCAATAAAGACGGGATTTGTCCTGTCCTGTTTCTTCTTCTTTCTTCTTCTATTCCTCATTATGAGAGATGGTACATACTTGCAAACGAGAAATTGTTACAAATGCAAAAAGCAGTCATTCTAGACCGAGTGACATTCTGGATGGACTTCAACAGAACACTAGCCATCACACTTCTACAGAACTACATCGACAGAAACTCACATAGTACATTTTTCAAGTCTTACCACATCCCCTACTTGTGTTGGGAGAGGCCCAGGTCATTAGCAGCTCTAAAACCCAAAGAGCCTTAAACCCTCCAATACAAACAGCCTCGCCACCCTTCATTCACTCGCAAACAATCTCGCTAGCTAGCCATGTAATGAGACCTTTTGGAACTGGAACGTGCTATTCCACCCAGTGGTACGCTGGCTGAGCTGAGTCAAAGTAAAGCACCAATTTTACGACATGCATGACAAACAGTTTGATTGCCACCACCTAACACACATAATAGAGCATCTCAGCCATGGAGCCTGGAGCCTGCCGCAGTAATAATTATAGAATAATTCAGTGACTCATTTTTAATGATTGTTCATTCATTTTCTTCTCTAGCCACTTATTCCTACTCAGGGTCAGGGGGGAGCTGGCGCCTATCCCAGCATGCACTGGCAGAAGACAGAGAAACTGGATAGAAAACTCATTCATACTCCCATTCACACCTATTGGCAATTTGAGTGGCCAATCCACCTGCCTTGCATGTCTTTGGACTGTGGGAAACCCACAGCAACACAGGGAGAACATGCAAACTGTACACAGAAAGGTGAGCCACAGCAATAAGGGACCATGTCCACCAAGCGACCTCTTGAGTGCTTGAAGCGCTGCTGCTGAGCGCTTCGGCAGCGTCGGGTGAGCGATGGAGCGGGGAGCTGAGAAGACTTCGACGGGTGGTGTTGCTATGATAAACGTTAGCCTAGCTAACGTTAGCTACAAAACGGCAGGATGCAGGCTCTTGTCCCGACCTTGCTTCATCCTCATTGGGTGGTAGAACTCTGAAGTGACACTGATGAGTGGTGCGCTTCAGGAAAGTTGAAATTTTTTCTGCTGGAGAACAGGTCCAGCATTCACGGTGCTTAGCGCTAAAAAGAGGTGAGGTGCCTGTTTTGGGTCGTAAGTGCTTAAAGTGCAGCTTTTCCATAGGAAATAATGAAATAACAGTGCAACACAGAGATGTAACAGGAGCTCTCATTGGCCACTTAGTGAGCTTTCAGAGACACCCCACCCATTTCTACTAGCAGGGGAGGAGGAGCGTACCTTGTCAGCACCTTTAACTAATTTATCAATAATTACTAATCACTGATGTAGAGTGATTATCAAAACCAAGAATGCCAAGTCAATACTTCCTTGCGGAGAACGTTCTTCCCAAGTTGTCTTGGGGAGAACGATCTTCTCATCAAAGTAAGCAGAGAAGCATCCTTGCAATTTGAGATGGACTGTTTGCTTCACATCGCACGCGTGATTACACAGCTGCTAGTTACCCCACCCGTTAACCGGCTCTGTACTGTAGACTACGACGCTGCTTGCCGTTGTCACAATGAATCTTGGGGCTTTCAATTCGTTCTCTTGGGTCAAGTCACCGCTAGATGCATCCTCGATATTTTGAGGTTGGCAAAGGAAACTTCTATCCGTCCTCTGTCTTGTTGTTCTTTTGTTTTGGAATCGTACTGCGCCAGTTAGATATTAGGTAAAACGCATCATGGAGGACACAATAACGTGTATTGATAATCAGCCCTACTCTCAGGATATCTGCAGGTTTCAGAAAGCCAAATTTAAGACTTTTCTTACCTATTTAAGGCTTTCTGGAATTGAATTTCAGGCCAATTTAAAAACTAGAAGAAACAAAGCTGGCAAAACCAGCCTTTTTCTGAATGAGCAGTGTACATTGTGAGATTATTAATGGGCAGAATAAGAAAAAGGAAACCAGGGAATTATTTAGGGACATGAAGTCCAACTGTGTTTAGTAAAGCAGGATGCAGATTGCACGACCAACCATGTTCTGTGTTAATCTGAGAGGATAGAGTAAAGAAACCTTTACATAGTGAACAAATATGTCTGGATTTAAGACATTTTCAAGGCCTTCAATTTCTAATAAAATAATTCATTTTACTTCTTTATTTCATTTTACTTTTTAAGGATCCGCCATACCCTGAGTCTGTAACTATTGTGGCAGCTGCATTCTAGTACTCAACACCCTGAATGTGAAACAGCACACAACTTAACAGATAATCACAAGTATGCATGATGGCGTGAAAGCCTTGCAAATATAACCGTGTTTGTGGGAGAGCCGAGTGCAACAGGAAAACTTTGGCTTGTAGGCTACTTTGCAACTTATCAGTCAGTGCCAAATGGAAAGTGGGATATGTGTGAAAACTGAACACAGTCAAAGCAAATTTCAGCTGCAGGCTTGCTGCCCTTGAGGCTCAGAAAACCAAATTTGAAAGTTTTATGAATCCTTTGTATTATGAAAGTGTCCACAACTCAGGACCTTCCTCCAAGGACTGATGAATAGAACGTGCTACATGTCCAGCGGGAGCAAAACGGTAAGAGGAGAGTCTGTAGAGGCCTATTGCTGAATACCATGCTAATGATGACATTTAGTCCTATGAGGATATGTGGGAGCTGCGTAATGTAGACAAAAAATCATTCTTTTAGTTCAGGATTCATTATTTTGCTAACTAAATAGGTGTATATGTAAGTTCAACTCATGCTCAAGTTCCAGCTTTCCAACTGCAGCAAGTATTAAAAACATTAGCCTATAAAAACATAACACTGTCACGCACAAAGGACAGCCAGTCAGTCACCAGCGCACGGTGTTGATGCAGAGATGCAGGCAAACAGATAAGACAAATCACTGCTGTCATCATCATCATCAGCATCATCATCATCATCATCATCACGACATGCAATTTATATGGGACTTGAAATGGGTCAAGAAAATATGTTTTCCTCCAAAATAGATTATTTTGTATGACTAAATGCCATGCAGGCAACACAACCATGCATTTGTCATATTGTGTGGGACTTTGTGTTAAGCACTGCATATGTAGGGTATACGGGACATGTAAAATATCAAAGGCTAAAATCATTTGTGGTCTCGTTCAAATAACCGTAATACATAGCCGAATTAAATATCAGGCTCAGACTTTACTCTAATTAGGAGTAGTCAATATTATTGATGCCTGTAACATGATTTGAAAACTCTGAAAATTAAAAACAAAATGTAATCAACAAAATGCCACGCAACAAAATTGTTAGCAGACAACTGAGTGAAAACATTTCTTACACTAATTAACGTTTTGTCACTTAAAAAGCGCATTATATTTGGATTATAGCCATGAGGTCCATGTTCGTAGTATCGAGCCATTTAACACCTATCGTATTCACAATCAGTGTGGTTCACCTAGAAACATATTTCGTAGGCAACTGACCAAACTTCACCTCTAAATGGAGAAAATGTTAAATCAGAGGAGCAGTGTGTGGCTGTTAAGAGCTACAATATCAGCGCAACTGCTGTATCACACTAGTGATCCGTACCGTCCTCTTGTATGGACAGAGCGTTTCACCAGACTGCGTTAAAAGATCTGTCAGTTCAATGTTTCCTTGCTTATCGACAAACTTACACGACCGGCAGCACATAGCATAAGACATTTTATTCATCATTACGGTCTTCTGGTGAATTCGGCATAGAGATGATCCACCAAGCAGCAGTTTGTTTCAATAAAATTTGATCTCAACTTTTAAGAACTGGCTCACCCTGCTCGCTGCCGCCCTCCACGGAGTGTCTTGGTGGGAGAGGAGTGAGGGAACACCACGCGAACCAGTTATAAAAGTTGATATTTCATTTAAATAAGTGCTGCTTGGTTTATTTGATGGACGCCGAATTGAAGAGTGGCTTCTAATGATACAGAAAATGTGTTCGTTCGTGTTTGACCAGGTACGTACCTTTGCCGATAAGCAAAGCGACATCAGAGTGTCAGAGTTTTTCATGGCGTCTGGCGTGATGTTATCTCCACTGAACAGTGAACGACACAGGAGGCTGAAACGGACCTCTTGTCCAGTTTCTCTCTGCAGATAAATGTAAAAGGGTTAGGGTTACTTGCCGAAGTTGGAACCCAGAGGCTGGCAGGTCGCTCGATCAGTTCAGGGTGCTGTTTCCCGGCCACGTTCATTTCCCATAAACCCGGTGTCTCTGCCCGCGGACTTCGACCACACTTTCACAAGTCATTTATCCACAAATTCACTAAGTGTTATTCACCGGCGTCCCGTCCAGCGACAGAGGCAGACGGAGAAATCATGTTTCTGTAATGCTATTTTATATATATATCCTGCAACGGCAGTAATATTGGCTGAGGCAGGGGGTCAAGACGAGTTATCAGTCGCCGTTAGTGCCGTTAGCGCTCGTGCCGTTACTGTCAGCAGCAGCCTGTCCTCTGCATCGCGAGGCTGCTGCTCGGTCTGCGTGCTGCTCCTCCACCTGCTGCCTCTCCCCGTTAACCGTTACTGCGTCAAGCCGAGCCAACCCGTTCCCTGGCATCTATCCCGGGAGCAAAATGACGTTTTAATCACTCATGGGTAATATTCTACAATTCTGTGTTTAGTAGTCAGTAGTAGTAGCAGCAGTAGAAGTAGTGCAGTAGTCTTACCAGCAGCACTAGTAGCAGTAGTTAGTCGTAGTAGTGGTGGTACTAGTAGTGACAGGCTAGTGTTGCCTAGTGGTAATAAGATAAGACTTTATTGTCCATCGAGCAGAAACTTGTCTTGGACTAATGCTGCTTCTGTTAAAAGAAACATCAAAACAGGCTTTACATAAGACAGATAAAAGACATCCACAGCTTCACCCCGGGCGTTTAAGCCTTAATGGACACTGGCACAAATGTTTTTTTGAAGTGGTTGGACCTGCAGTTGGGAACCCTGAAACACTTGCCAGAGGGTAGCTCATCTCGGGCGGAAGATATGAGATGGGTCAGAGATGATTTCCTGAGTCAGTCTGACCACTGACTCCTCATAGATGGCCTGAAGGGTGGGCACTGTCTGACTCCTACAACCTTCAAAGCTGTCTGCACCAGATGACTTATTATGGACTTAAGTTGTACAGACAGATTTCCAAACCAAGCTGCGATACAACATCTAATCACGCTTTCTAGTACACAGAATGATAAAAAAGCAGCATGTAGCCTACTTTCTCTCTACGCCAAACAATCTCTGCTGTAGCCTGGAGCGTAGGCTGACACGGATGCTCCAGCTAAGTGTTGTGGACTCCCACACCTGGGAAATGACTTCATTATGAATGACTACAGGCTTATGATCGCAGACAGCCTTGGGGTCAAACACCAGCTCCTCTGTCTTTTTTTACATTCAGGATTAGATGGTTGTCATCGCACCACTTTATGAGCATCTCTACCTGGGAGTGGCACGGTGATGGACTGCCATGGTTAGCAGTCCCAGCATAGCAGTATCATCAGCGAACACGGAAAGCATCATCAGGGAATATGAAAAAGCCTGGGCCGTGTCAGGAGAGCTCCAACAGCCTCACTCTACACTGACAAGCATCCAACCTGAAATTATCTTGGGAGCCATAAAAATTAGCCTATTAATTATTATTTTTTAGCCAATTTAATTTTTGTCCCGCAATGTTTTGGGGACTGTCTGCAAAAACTGATACTGTCACTGTAAATAGTTTAGCATCCAAGTTGCAAAACAGTCCATAACCAGGTCATTGTTGACTACTGTAAACTGTCATCTGTCGTAAACACACGATGTGAAACACACATCCATGACATGAACATACTGGTATTCTGTATGCAGGTTGGAGTTTTAATTATACATTGTCAGAGGCAGAGCTGTTGTGGCAGAAATAGTCACAGTCATCATTTTTTTATTCTTTCATGACCATGCATTCATGATCTTGGAAGGACAGCCAGGCTAACTAGCTAACCTAGATAACTTTATATGGTTAAATGAATGGCATTTTTTCCAGTAAGTAGCAATTGTGTGCTCGGCTTCATCATCTCCCTCTCTCTCACATCTTGCCCTTTTCGCTGGGTTTCCTCCTGTTACTTAAGGCTCTTGGAAGTTCCAATTTACGAGTTCGGAAGTCGCCAAATACTCTGACTCCTTGCAAATCCTCCCCTGACATCGCCAGACCAATTCTGACAAATAAAACATGAGCTCGCAGATTCGTCAGGTTCCCAGGCTGTTGAAATCCTCCTTCGTAATGGAACTGATGGAATCGATTCTAAATCAATTCCGGTTCCAAATGAAAACCAACACAAAAATTTCTCCCTCCCCCCTACCCACTTGTGAGATGGATCAGACCAAGGCAGTTGAACACAGATTAGGCCTAAATCAGTATTAATTTATTAATTTATTACAAATTCATTTAAATGAAACAGTTTCTATGATTCCAGAGTCAGCTAAACTTGCTAGTTTAGCTAGCAAGTAATCTTGGTCTATTTCAGGGGTTTGTACCACAGGAAAGTGAATGCTGTAGCAGCACTGTAGTTACCAAGGAATAGCCATGTCTTTTAAGCTTGTATGTGGTGCCTATGTAATTTTCAGCTTTATTGAATGACAGTTCTTACTGGTCACGTGAAAATCATGATTTACGACTGGTAATTCCGAGTTTATTGGGTCGTTCATCCGCGCTCATCTTTTAATCACGATATTTCCGACATGATTTGAAGGCAACCTTCTGCCTCCAGAGCAGCTCTGCCTCCAACAAATGTTTGTATAAAACTTGCAATTTCCCATCTGCACCATTTCTCACTCCTGAACAGCTAGTTATACTGGTGGTGTGATGTATTGTTTTAATACATCTTCCACTGTTGCCCCTGTGCCTTATAGCCTATGTGAGGTCATATATTTGCTCTTGGTACATGTGCAAGTTTATCAGTGTATCTCAGCAGTAGCACAACGTAAATTGTTCATACGTGCAATGTTGTATTATTGAGAATTTGCATTTTCTACAAAGTAGAAAAGATTCTTTGTTATATTACCTGTATAATCTATGGTGTGTGTCACCCAGATCCCTCATTAATCCAATTTTCATTTAACATACAGAATAGTGTTAGTGTGTCATTTTCATTGATAAGGGAAGAAGTCCATGTATTTCAGTGGGTGTCAACAAAAGGATCATGTTTGCCAAAATGACACATCTAAAGTGCCAGTATTCATTTGAATGCATTCGGTTTGGTTGCTTGACCCAGACATTTTGGTTGCTCCTTTCTGTTGCTCCTTTGATCCAGCAATTTCTGCTTGGATTGAGGGCTTGAGGACACAAACAGTAGCAGGTTTACTTTTATGAAACAAGAAAAGGGCCATGAATGTTTCCTGTAACTTGAATCTTTATATGAAGGACTAAAACATTTTTTGCAATGATAACTTTAATTGTCATATGAGGCTTATCCCTGGGGTGAAGTTCAAGGTATTTGAAGTTTTTTCTTAGTGCTAATTACGTTTTATAACATATGTGCATTATGTAAGTGAAGTCAAGTTTATTTATAGAGCAGAGCACATTACATACACGAGGCAACACAATGTGCTTTCCATTTAAAAATAAGGCATACATACAAAGATATACATATTTACAAAAATGCATACAAAACATGAGATAGAAAAATAACACGTAATATAGACTATAGTGAAAAGATTTGTTTTCAGTTTACCTTTAAAAGAAATCAGTGCTAGGGCACATCTCAGTTCCTCAGGCAAGGCATTCCACTTTCTGGGTGCGTCACAGCTAAAGACAGCTCACCCTGCCTTTGAGCTTAGCCGGGGCAGATCACTGCCTGGCGACCCGAGGGCTCCTTTTGGTTCATCAGTGTCACAAGCGGTTCTCAAGCATCTCTCTGATATACTGTAAATTGCTGCAAGGCCATTGAATGCTTTATATACAAGTAATAACACTTAGGGTTAGGGTTAGGGTTCATTTAAAATTCATTGGGAACCGGTGGAGAGATCTCAGAACTGGAGTGATGTGGTGAGTTTTCTTTGTCCTAGTTTAAATTTGTGCAGCAGAATTTTGAACTAGCTGCAATCTCCCTATGGTCCTCTTAGGGAGACCAGTGAGACAACCATTACAGTAATCTAGTCTCTATGACTACAGTAGTTTCTCAGAGTTGTTTTCTGACTGATACATTTCTGTTAAATGACAACATGTTTGCCAGTCCACACAGTCTGATGTAACTATCCTTTGTCTTATTTAGGGTTAGGGCCTGTGTAGAATCATGGTTTGGATTTTTGAGGAACAGGTGGGTGAGAGTGGGGAGATAATTGAGGTAGAGGGGTAATGGCTGGGTGCCTCTCATCAAAGGTGGGTGATGTTTCCTTGAAATGGGCCCATAACTAATCAGTAACTTTATTGAACTGAGAACTCCTGTCTCTCATTGTATGACTGAGTGCTAACACTTTGTGCTAACACATCTGTTGCCCACCTTCTACTTTTGCACTTGAGTTTTTGAACCTCTTTGAATCATTCAATCACACATACTCAAAAGGTCATAATCTTTACCTCGTGCTAACATCTGGTCTCAGCCGTAGAAATGTAGCGTGAATTAGTTCTTATTAAAGCGCTGTCAGCTCGCCCCAGTTCCGGATCCCTCTTGCATCTTTGATGAACTCTGCCTCACTTCTGCAAGGTCTTGCCACCACAAACCAGAACTCTACTGAGACCTGCTGTAGTCAGTTTGGTAATTGACTTGAACAGTGCTTGCCTTGCTAGTCTTGTCTCTATTGATGCGTTTAAAAATAAAGTGAACCCTATAGCCTTGCCTTGGCTCACTGAGCACATTCAGGCCCTAAGGAGAATCTTCCATGACATTTTGAAGAATTTAAATAAATGTTGCAGAGGGATGCTCAAGTGGATTTTTTTCTCTGTTATATCTAAAAAAAAATCACAATTCTAGGGCCTGGTTTAACATAGGAAACTCAGTCATTATGCCGTTTGGTTATGTGAAAGCTTCACCAAAGAGGTTGAGAACCTCAGATCACTTCCCCATCCAGGGTTAGGGTTAGCCATTTTGAACCCTTTTGTGCCTCGGTCCTGACTGATACCGTATCTCACATGAACTCCACCTCATGTCCCCTTGATGTTGTGCCCATTCATTTCTGAAAGAGGTATTTTTTATCAAAACTTTCCAGAAAGTTGCCTCCATTCAGTGAATAGCTTTCAGGACTCAAAATGACATCTTTGAAAAATTTGTCTGTTTTTAGAACGATGCACAGAATGGAGACTGCCCTCATTAACGCAGCAAATGATATTCTAATAGCAATGTATTTGATTGAAAGCTGCATTTGAATCCTTTTATGTTCTAGCGCAGCGTGTGTCTGAATTCCTGGCTTGACATTAATGACACTGCACTAAATTGGTTCAGCTTGCATCTATTCTCATAGAACCTTCTCTGTTCAAATTGAAAACTCATCATATTCCTCAGCAGACAATACATGGGCAGGGCTTAGTCTACTTAGTCTCTTAAGGTGTGTTTTGCACCTAACATGAATTACACCAATCAGAGTGTCATCTCCCATTCCCTTTAAAAGCCAGGTGCGCCTGCACCTTGGCGCATTGCTATTTAAATGGTGGATTCGGCAAGTTGGAGAAAT
>OMOV01100185.1:0-15602 GCA_900312565.1 Beryx splendens | reverse complement strand
GGCCGCGGCCACCGCCCGGTCGTCCAGCAGCAGCAGGCTGCTCCGCTCCAACACCGTCACTTCACACAGCAGATACCTGCCGACACAAAGCAGTCAGGCACGGACAGAGAACACACGCTAGGACGACAGGTCACATACAAGCGGAGCACATTTACCTAGACTTCAGGCGCACCATGTTCTTCTTCTTCTTCAGTGGGAATTTCCGGCAACAAACTCTTCCATTCTAAGTAACATTAGCGCCACCCAGCGGACACTCCGACACAGTGCACAGGCCAGTGGCCGTTGACAGTTTTCAGTGAGTCAGAAGTGTAGTTGTTAACACACAGTGATTCTCAAACTGTTTTTACCAATGTACCCCTTTCAGACATGCTTTCAGCCAAGTACCCCTTTCACCAGCACAACACATTTTGGAGAAAAAAGAGGAATGATTATAAATCATGTATTTGCATGTTATTTGGCAGAGTAAACATGAAGATGGGTTGGTCAGTTACTTTTGTAATACTTTTACAATTAAGTGAGAAACATGGGCTTGTGCTTGACTGATGGTTTTTGTCATTCTGGGTGTCAGGGAGGCAGCTGCGGTGATCAGCCTCTTTTCATTGCTTCGTTTTGATCTGGGTCGTTGCAGAAAAGGATGTTTTGCACAAATAAGTGGATCCAAAGGGTAGTAGCTGCTCCAAAACTTTCTCTCCCAGCTCAGGGTGTTCCTTTATTTAGATTTAATACATTTATTAAGATGGCATTATTTTACAAATGTTCATAGCCAATATATATATATTTTTTAAAACACACATTTTTAAATTCCCTAGTACCCCTGCAGTCCTTCAAAGTGCCCCTAGGGGTGCTAGTACCCCCATTTGAGAAACACTACATGGCTGAACAGTAGGCTACATATCACGGCTCAGTGTCCGGCACCCAGAGTGGGCTATATAGGCATAAATCCTTACTATGCAGTATCCAGGGCATACTGTAACACAGTGCGGAACCGAAACGGTCACAAGTTCTTCCTTTTTTGTATTGAGATGTCAGAGGACTAACAAAGACTATAGGTGTACAGAGACATGTTACAGCATACACATCACATCATGTTGAATAAAGACATAATATGAAACCATTTGGTGGACTTCTTACAGGGAAGTGAACAGAGTTCAAGACCGTTAATAAATAAGTTCTTCTTTTGTATTTCAGATGGCGGTTTGCTGACAGTTTACAGGGTGCATTACCGCCACCCACTGGTCTGGAGTGTAGACAAGTCGGGGTCGCCTGGGTTCTAAACCAGGCGTACCCCCTTCGGTAACTATGCCAACCGCCAGCGCTGGCAGCCAATCACAATCTTACTTTCTCGTCCTCCATACACGTTTTACGCCATCTTGAAATTACACCCGCAGTTTCTCAAATCGCTCCCAAAATAAAAAGCACAACAAGTTTCTACATCAAGTCTCCATAGCAGCCGATATGAACGGTTCTCGGAACAAAACGGCGCCGGCAGGCAACAAGGGACAGACGGACTCAGAAACCGGCTCCACTGCAAATCCCAGGGACCGAAAGTCTGGAGGAGGAATGCTAAAGAAGCTGAAGTCGAGACGCAGTCAGACGGATAAGTGGCCTGTTGTCACGGAGGGTGAGCTCAGGGCGCTGGGGAAAGATATTTCCCCGGACCAGGTCCTGGGTCTCCGTGCTGTTACCGAGGGTATGTAGCTTGGGCTTCAGTAGTGTGTTTGAAATCACGTCGCGAGATCCATGATCGGACACAATTTAGCTAGCTCTGGCGAGATTCCAGCCTTTCCAACAAGTCCAACCACCGTGTCAGTATCACCGCAAACAACCCGCCGATCAACAGCGTGAAAGTAGCTGTTCGTGTGTGTAACCTTTGTTTTCAACCCTCCGAGTCGGACCTCTGGGTCCGTTATCGGACACTCTTCCAACCACGGTCGCGGCTAATGCTTAACGCCTGCTATTGTTTTGGCCTTTTCCCAGACCAGATAACAATGGCACTACTTCCCCACTCACCCGCAGCTGCCTGATGAACAGCCGGGAGTCCGAGCTGTAACAGTGCCCACCACCATAGGGCTTGGAGCCGGGAAACAGACGTGACGCCACCACAAGGTGCTCGTCTAGTGCTAGCCGAATTCGACAAGCAGAAATCTGGTTCACTTCCTGCTCCAAAACATGTGTAGGGTTGCAAAATTCGGCACGTGTATCGGTAAACCTATTTAAATGTCATGGACTGCCTGTTTGTGGCATTGGAAAGGGGCCAGAGGCACGCCAGGTGGGGCCCGTCCGATAACGGATGCTCGTTAGCTGTCCGATAATGGACACATAGAAATGAGTGCTTTTTTTTAACGTTACCACACACACACACTGACATTTCCTATTCCAGATTATCTTTGCAAACCTGAAGACAATGTCTACAACGTTGACTTCACACGTTTCAAAATCAGAGACCTGGAGACAGGGACGGTGCTGTTTGAGATTGCCAAACCTCCCAGCTGCGGTAAGAGATGCTGTACAGTATGTTATACCACTATGAAGCACTCATGTTCCTATAAAATATGACCCATATAGCATAAACAACACTAAGTATGAACCCATTATCTGCTTAAAAGTGTATAATATGCAGTTATTCAAGTCCAGAGATTGGGAGATTTATTTTATTCTCAGAGACATTTTCTTGCACAGCCGGATAAAGTCCTGTTTAGTTTGTCATCGACAGCTTCCACTAGCAATCTGACTGCTCCATAACAGTTATTTTATCACTGTTATCACTGCAAAGATAAACTTTTCATACTTTAATTTTAGTTTCTGAAACATCGGCCAACTTTTTAGAGCCAGTGTGAGGAAGCATGCACAGAGGACCAGTAGTGCAGCTCAGTCTCACTGTAGCCCAGGTACTGAGTCAGCACACTGCAATACAACCAAACAGAACAGCAGGCCTCCGCAGGGTGTGCTGTGTTCAGCGCTCATGGATGTTGATGATGTTTAGGAAGTATTGAGGGAGCTTTTGAGTCTTTTGAAGTTGGTTTCATTTAATTTACACTAATGTAGTGACACTGAACATTACACAAAGTCTTATAAAAGGCTTTTTACAATATCTTGTGGAAAATTATTTTATTTCAGACAGAAATGTATAACATTATGGACTTGTATGTACCTTTGCATTGGCATAATTCAATGTAAAGTTACAATATTTCACTATTCCTACACAATTGCTCACACACTTTTTAAATAACTGTTAACCACTGTATTTTTGATTGTCCTGGTTACACCTGGATGCCTGCCATCAGCACTTTTAAATGTAGTTTTCTGTATTAGGACCTGCAGACCATAAAGAGGAAAGTGGGGATGCAGACACCAGTGCAGGACGTTTTGTGCGGTATCAGTTTACACCAGCCTTCCTAAAACTCTGCACTGTTGGTGCAACGTAAGTAAATGGACTGAACAGAAGAAATGTTCTAATCCAGTCATAAGCCACTTTATTAGGCCGGTTGAAACTAGCTGAACATGTAACAGTCAGCCTTTTTCTCTCTCTCTCTCCAGACAAAGTTTACTCTCCCAGCAGCCGGCTCTTCATATAAAACTATAATGACAACTGTTTTGTCAATTTTGTTTTTCTTCTCTCCCTTTCCAAACCTCAGTGTGGAGTTCACAGTGGGCGACCGGCCCATTAACAGCTTTCGTATGATTGAGAGGCATTATTTCCAGGGGCGCCTTCTCAAGAATTTTGACTTTGACTTCGGCTTCTGCATTCCTAACAGCCGCAACACGTGCGAGCACATTTACGAGTTTCCACAGCTCCCAGAGGACCTCAGTGAGTTCGAGTCTGCTTTGGTCAGCCAGTAATGTTATACCTGTAGCATGCATATTTAACACATAATCCATTTCTCGCTTCTCTGTCTTTTCTTTCTTTCCTCCCTTACAGTTCGCCAAATGGTGGAGCATCCTTACGAGACCAGATCAGACAGTTTCTACTTTGTGGACAACAAACTAATCATGCACAACAAGGCAGACTACGCCTACAACGGTGGTCAGTAATGCCTGAAGGGAAGAATGTGTGCAATCCCAAGGGTCGGTTTTCCCTGGATTACAACCACCCAAAAGCCTCTTTTTGGGGAACAGAAGTATTCTATCCTTTTCGGACATTCCTATGAACTTGACAACATTCTTCAGCAACAACGGACCACATCTGCCTTGATAAGAAATCAATGATTCGTTCATCAATACCTCATCCTGCTCAGATTTTGAGACCCAGAGTAACGTTCTGTTAAATATTTCTCTGATATAAAATTGACTGAAACGTCTTTGCGCTGTTTGTTGGATTGTCACATGTTATAAGTGTCTCATGTTACTGCTTGAACACTTTTGCCTTGAGTTTGCTGTCATCTCTTCTGGGAAGGGACACAATTTGAGTCACCGGGCTTCTCATTGCAAACCATACAGATTGTGTTAATTATGACTTCTCCTTGAGTATATACCCTTTGCAAGTGACAACTGTGGTTCCCTTATGGGACAGCGAGCATTGACTAGGTGCATTACATTATTGCCAGTCATAGACGCTCATGTAGCAGTAGTTGACATTATCCGTTGACTTTCATTGTCCCTTAGTTGTCTACGGTCAGTTTTGAGACTTGGGGATAGTTGGTTTCCATTAGCATGAGTAATCTTTCAGTCACAGCAGACCTTTACACTTGTTGGCCAGTTTATTAGGTAAATTATTAAGTCCACCGATCTAGTAAAGAGTCGGACCCCTTTTAACTCAAGAACAGCATGCAGCATGCATTTCAGGGTGTCGGGTGTCATGTTCGTCCCTGCTGACATCTGTTATGTGTCCGATTTCACTGGAATTGTAACCTCTGGACGTGCGGACACTGCCTGCATGAAAAGCCCAGAGTTACTGGAGTTGGCACACCTTACAATGACCATACCATGCCCAAAATTGTTTAGGCTGCTCGCTCTGCGCATTCCAATGTTCAGTGACACAGTAACTGAATCCCATAAAGCCTGTCTGCCTTGGCACTTGGCAAGCCACGACACTGAATCCCTATCTGTAGGAGTTAAGTTTCCTGAACAGCGTGGCCTAATAAACTGGCCACCGTAAACAAAATCAGCACCGTAGCGCACAGCGTGACAGAAAGCGTCTGCTGTAGCTTGATAGTTCTTCTGATACGAATATATCTGTAATCAGACAGTAGGGGAGATGCAAGAGTTGCCCTGTTTGCCTATTCATGAAAGCCTGGTTAAGTGTTTTAGTTGCTGTTTCAATCTTCAAATAATCTGGGCTTCCTGTTATTCTGCACTACAACATCAATTCCCTGTGCCTTGTATTCAGACCGTCAATCTCCTTTTGTATGTGATATAAACTTGTACTTCATCCAGCTGTATGGCGAGCGCCGCAGCGTGATGCATCTTTCAACCAGTGAGCTGAAGGCAAGAGACTTCAGCTCCACATATCAAGCTCTCTGTGCTATCTGTGATATTCAACTGTTACTACTGCTGCATTCAAGTCATATCGGATTTACTGTAAATACAAACTGCCAACTGGGCAAAAGCGTTCATGTCAACCTCCTAGTGGTAATTACAAGTGGGTGGGAAGTGATTTGCAGGCCCTTGGTGTCACAAACTGCAGAAGTGTGTCACAGCAACTGGTAAACAGCAAATAATACAAATAAAATGATCAATTATATTCCCAGTCCTATTTATGTAAAGCAAGCAATATCTCCAGCAGTTACTTTATATTTTTTATTTTAACCAACCCGTTCCTCCATTTCTGATATGACATGAACACAGCATAAGGCTCTGGCATTTTAATTTCCACTGGATTCTGATCTCCACTGCTCTGTGTTTGAAATGCAAAATGGGAAAACAGTTTTCAGATGCTTTTTTGTTTTTTCCACGAAATGACAGGAATGACAGATTCATTCTTCAAACCCATAACTCTGTATTTCCAGACCTTTGACTTCCTCTGTTACTGCAATGTGAGGATCCTGATAGAACTACCTAGACCTTTCTTTTTGTTTTTTTACGCGTTGAATTGTTTGAACTGTTTCTTTCTAAAAGTTATGTGAAGACGGTGATGAATAAAAGCACATATCTGAAGAACACGTTATACAAATGCTTCGCCCTCGCGGACAGACTACATTACCCACAATCCTTAGCTCAAAAACAGGCAACAGCAACACAGCACGTGCGTGTGTCATGGCGGCCCCCGCTGGAAGGATGGCTGCTGTTTCTGGTGAGTCCAGCAGCAGTGAGGATGAAGCGCTTCAAAGGTGTAAGGAGGCAGTTTGGGACACACGGGCTGGCGGGACGACAGGTAGCTACAACCTTTTTGTAACGTCAGTTACTAGTGCTGGAGGAAGTGAGCATGTCCCGACAGAAATACCCCGATAGACAGTATTACTCTGCTGAAAGTCCCTCTCATATTCAGCTATTTGTAATTAAATGTAGGCTTATTTCAATATCATATTCCTTGTGGGATTTCAAAGCTTGTTGCTGGCTTCTGGCTGTTTGCACCCGACAGTCGACTGGCTTAAAGTTCCGTAAAATGCATTATTTTAACTGACTTACTGCATGTTTTGAATGCAGCCAAAACCAGTTCATCATTACCAGAGCTACATTACCATTGAATAACATAACGAGCGTCATGTCACCTGCAGTGGACTCAGCTAGTCCATTCAAGTGCGAGTATGTTAAAAATGCACGACAGTAACTTAAGTTGATTAAAGGCACTTACTGACTCCACTTGGTTCATTTCAGACGGGGAGAGCAATGGCAAACAGTCACGACGGTGAGTTCATTCATAACATAATGACCACCCATTCCCAATCCATATGCAAGCTAAAGGTAGCTTCACCCACTGATGTTCATATATAATCCTGTATCTTATAGTATCTAGTGTCTGTAGCCCTATACTGTTTCCAATTACAAAGCTATTAGAAAGTTCTGGTACTCTTAATGCACATTTACCCCCATCACAAGTCTAGAGAGTAAATATGAAGAATTTGCTCCCAAAGTTAGGAACTAAAGAATCAATGTTCTTATCAACATGTGCAGCTGCTCTGTTGAAAACAAATGGGACAGTGACTGTGATTTCTTTTGTCATAGATTTTTAGTGCTTATTTTTATGTGTGAAAAAAGCATCTTTTAATGGATGTAAAAGCTGAAATGATGCACCGTTCCCTCGGCAAGTCATCACAACAAAAGACTCAATGTTTTTTATTTATGCATCAAATATACACTTTGTATCAGTATGTGAATGTGAAACATGGAAGAAGTCTTTATATTGTCATGCTGTCCGTGTAAAACCAGCGTTGTGGTATCTGAACATGAACACGACGGCAACGAGCTCCAGGTCAGCCAAGGGTTTCGCTCACACGTCGCCAAAAAGTTGGGACATTTCCTCGACAGGTACTTTTTATTTTGACTTTGGATGTTTAGT
Organism: Beryx splendens; assembly: GCA_900312565.1. Classification (NCBI taxonomy): domain Eukaryota; kingdom Metazoa; phylum Chordata; class Actinopteri; order Beryciformes; family Berycidae; genus Beryx; species Beryx splendens. Next base: position 8,167 of record OMOV01100185.1, on the reverse strand, counting down.
ATTTCAAAATGACAATCCCATCATGTAGTTTGGAATAGACACACATTCACAGCTGATTTATGGAGAAATGCTTATAGCCTGCACTGTCAGTTGCATTTCAGAGATGCAACCTGGAACTTCGTCCCGTGCAGAGTCGACAAACTGCGATGATGATCATGAAGGTAAAGTGTCTAATTGTGCTGGTACTTGCTGCTCTTATACAGTCAAAGAAGATGCTGTTATTGCTTATTAATGTGGGGTTGGCTGTTTTGTTCTTCCAGGATTTCGTCTGTTTTCCACGTCAGTCCCAGGACAGACAGCTGATGATCCTGCACCCCCTGTGAGGCGCCGGCCCGTTCCAAGCTCAAGGTTCTGCTTCTTCTTTGTTGTTTTTGTCAGCGAGTTGATCCGTTTCAGTAGTCCTCGGTTTAACTTTGTTTTTGTGCATTTGTCCACTGCTCACAGTGACAGCGACAGTGAGATGGAGAGCAGGCTGAGGGAGGCGGCGGTGTCAATCAGAGATCTATTACCTTCGTCTTCGCTACCCAGCACAGTCTCATCTGCCTCGACAGAGCCCCCCTGCTCAGAGACGGCACCGAAACAGAAAAAGAAAAAGAAAAAAAAGAAACGGGCAGAAGAAGAAGAGCGAGAGGAGAATCCTGTTCCTAAGAAAAAGGGAAAAAGGAAGCTGAATCAGGAGGAGATGGACTCTGGAGGGTCTAATGGTGAGAATGGGATGTCAGAGGAGGGGAGCAGCATACAGCCCAAAGTGAAACGGAAAAAGAAAAAGAAACAAGAAGCCATAGGAGGAAATTCAGAGGGAGAAGCCTTGAACTGACTCTTCTGACTAACCTCTCATTGCTACTGGATGTTTGGTTCTGCTCCACATTGCCATATCCTGTCACAAATCCAACTTTGAACGATTGGATAGTAAAATCAGCATTATCAAAAACATTTTGAGGATGTTTTAGGATGCCATGTTTTACATAATCCAGACAGTTCAATATGCAGTCCAAGACAGTAAAGGAGTGTCAAATTTTTTATACCACTGCCTATGATTAATCTCGAAATAATCTTTATCATAAGAGATTCTCATAAATTTGTCCAAAGTAGTTTTTTCTCTACAGCCTGTAGCTCAGTGACTCCCACCCTTCTTTCATTTAATCCTCCTGGTGTTTCCAAGGTAGCTTCCCAGTGCAGTGTGTAAAGAAGCAGTTTACACCAAGTTTGTGCAGCATGTACAATTTATGAATATACATTACAAAATTTATTTTTAATAAAAATGCATTTTGGTGCTGATTTTCTTTTTTTTTTTGGTCTTATCAAAAGTGAATCTACTCAGATGTTGGTCCTTGTTCATATTCTATTACTTAGTCCGAGGGTCAGGGAGGGCTGAATCCTCCCAGGTCCAGACAGCTGCTGTGGTCAGTGACTCCAGAGTTCCTCATCAAAATTTTCGGTGGTTTCTCTGGAAATTTGCACCAGATGTAGTTGTCCGTCCCGTTAAGAGGATTTATAAGTCATTTGATCCGCCCCCCCAAGTTCAGCTAACATTGTGGTGATGCTGCATTAGAGCAGAACTACTGTGCAGTGGAGACCAACTGTGTAGGAATGTAAGAGCTGATGTCTGCTGGTGAAGGTGACAGGAGGTGAGACTGGTGACTCTCTGTGGTCTGAGACGCTGGGTACAGCTCTAGGCTCTCAGAGGAAACTGTCAAAAGGAAACAATTAGATCAGTCATTTATAGAGTACTGGAAAGGTCCTGGCCACATTTGTTTTTAATGTTGATAATAGTGACCGTACCTGGTCCAGGTGTGTGTGGCTGCAGATGGAGAGAGTCCTCCTGTAAGGGCGGCTCTGTCTGCTCCTCTGGATCTGATGTTAGAATCTGTCCAACACAAAAATCAAGGACATGTTTTTATTACTAGATTAGGTTCATACTTAGATGCCTTTTTGCTCTGAACTCCCTAACAAACAAAGCACCCCAGCAGCCCCAGTACCTGTCTGACAGCAGCGAGGCTGGTCAAGGTGCCCAGGCTGCTGCCGTCAGCGATGACCATGGCTTGGGACAGCAGGCTGGACGAGGGGTACTGGGGCATGTCAGACTTGTTGTACACTGCAATGGGGAACAGATGAATGTTTTAGTCAACAATAATATCATTAATATCATTTAATATAATTTTTATTGCTGCAGCCTTACTGTGACATGGCAGCTGTGCCATGGTTGCCATGAACGGACTGTGACCCATGTGACTCGGGAACTGCTGTACTATTGACTGCTGGGGAGAGGTGTGAAGCTGCTGCTGGAATGAGATTGGCTGAAGAGTGGTGAAACCGCCCCCCACGTTGTTTATAACAGGTACGGTCTGCGGTTGAGTGGAGGCTAAACCTGTGGATCAGCAACAACAAAAAATCAGGCAGAGATATCCTTCTCTCAGCATCTCATTCTTGAAGAGAAAAGGGAAGACAGTTGGCTTTGTGTAGAGTAAGGTTACCTATGAGGAGAGAGGACTCTCCCAGGCTCATGACGCTGGGCAGTGAGGCCATGATGAGGCCCTGCGGGGGGGCAGGGGAAGCAGACAGACTGTGCAGTGAGGTCAGAGTGCTTACTGGGGGCAGTGGGCCACCGCTGGACACCTGGGACCAGAGGACAACATGACAGTGATGAGTGATGGCAGCCATGTATATAATAACTAAGGACCGATTGTGATACAAGCTCTCACCGGTTTGGGATTATGTGTCTCCAGGAGTGTGTGGCTGGGCTCCAGTTGGACTGGACTGACAAGCTGGCGTCCCCCTAAACCCCTGTCCCCTCCGCCACCCCTGGCTGGGCCCAGGTTGTCACATGGCATTTGCTGACCGTACTTCATACCTGGAAAACAAAACAAATCAGGACCCATTCTTCCGCCATCACTGTATGGGTTCATATTTTAAAGTTGCACTAGGCAACTTTGCATGTCAGGCAGCTCCAAATGGCAGTGAGAGGCAGCTGTTTCAGAAATCTGAGCTTCCGTTCCCAGAAACCCTGTAATGTAATGTCAGCGAACTGCACACAGCACACTCATGGTTACCAACCCGTCTGTGATGCTTTAGGTACTCAATTCCAGTCCTTGAGGTCCGATGTCCGGCAGATTTTTGTTCCCTCCTGGAACGTGACACCAGGTGTGGCTCATTACCTCTCAGGGAGGAACAAAAATCATCGAACGTCTGACACAGAGGATCAGGACTTTATACCGCAAGTTACCAAGGGGACGAGAGAGGTAAAGCAGGACCCAGACTACTGCTGGTTTTCTAACATACCAGCTAGTTAATTACAGTTAATTGCATTCACCTGGCATCCCAGGTGTAAAACAGCTCCTGGTTACAGTAGATGGCTGGAATGAAAACCAGCAGGGTTTTGGGCCCCGAGGACCAGGACTGAGAACCACTAAGGTAAAAGATATATCTCTGGACGGTGCACTTGCTCATCGGAGACAGATTGTATTTTGGTCTTAAATTCTGATTCGTCATTTCGTGTGGCTGGAGAAGCGGTCATACCTGATTACAGAATTAGATTTGGGGAAATAGGGCAAATCTATAAGTCTAAATAAGTGGGGATGGGACACTCTCCTCCTTTGCAGCCCCACTTTGTAATTTAGACTGAAGAGACAGGTATATTTTTACATAAGAATTTTGCCTTGTGCAGCTTTAAATAAGTATTATCATGGATATTACCAGGAACACATAAAGCAGGCAACAGCAGTATATAAACCAGATAGCTCAGTCCTCTGTCCTGATTGAGTCATGTTCACAGCCATTGTAAAAAAAATGTAAAAATGCAAACTGAAAATCACCACTCATACAGCTATTTGTCGCTTAGCAACCATGTTTAGCTACTGCTCAAGATCTACAGTACATTGTTTGGCAGAAGAATAACATTTCATTGTTATCATTATTTAATTGTCATTGCTTAAAAAAAAAGATTTCTTCATTTGTGTTCTCTGTATTATAATTGTGTGTTACTGCCGTTTTACATAAGCCTAGCAACGCCTCTGAGCTGTTCTAAAATCACTGTAAAGCCCGGCCTCTTATTGAAAGTGTCCAAAGGACGTGAATTTTGAAAAGCACAATCTGAAAAACACATCCCTGATGGCTCCAACACTGCATTAGTGAAGGCTGTTAGGTTATTACCCTGCCCAGGACTAGGTGGGAGGGTGTGGTTAGAGGAGACAGTCTGGGTGGTAAAAGGTGTGTCCAGGGCCAGTTTGTGGCGGAAAGCCTCCTCTTTGCGACGGTTGGCGAACCAGTTGTAGACCCGGACCTCGGTCACCAGGTTAGAGCCCAGGCCAGCGAGCTGGGAGGGAGACACCCCCCTCTGGAGACACTCTGCCCTGAGGGAGGAACAGCACACCGACACATGGCTTTAGATATTAAAGGTACAATGTGTAATACTTGGCCACATGCTCCAAACTAATAGGGGGCAGCACCTCCTTCCACCCTCCTAAAACAATGCACTGCACTTTGCTTTGCTTTTAGCTAGATTGAGAATTCAAATTAGCCTGACATCGTTTGAAACCTACTGGCAGGCTGGAGTACATCACCCAAATCTGTATTAATCACGTTACGTTAGCTAGTAACGTAAGTTAGTAACGTTAGCTCAAATGCTAACCGTTTCATGCATGTGATGGAGAATGCTAAAACCATTAGTACCATACTCCAGGTACAGTTAAATAAAAACACAGGGTTAGGGGTCTAACCTAGTTTGTTAGTTAGTGGATTATTCAAGCTTTCTAACCAAGTATGGGTCATTAGACAGATTTGGTAGATTCCTTGGCAACAAAACGTCTAGCCCTACCTTTTCTCCCTCATGTTGGACTGAGCAGTGTTGCCAACTTGTTTCCAAGGAAAGTATTGGCTGCTCAAAAAGTTGCTAGAAGTCGCCAGATGACGTTATATGCTAATTTGCATATTAATATAACCTCCTACAGTTCCGCTCACAGCGGCGGGAGGGGGGCTGCGCTGTGTGTGGGAGGCGCTGTGATCATTAGACCTCTGGGCAAGCAAGTATAGCAAACCGGCACCAGCTGTACCAATTTATTGGCAAATGCTTTGGGATTCAACACTTTAACATTGATCCCCATGGTCAGAAAAAGTCGCCAGATTTGTCGCTAAGTCGCCAGGGGGTCTGGAAAGTCGCTAAATCTAGTGACAAAGTCGCCAAGTTGGCAACACTGGGACTGATGGCAGACTGTACGCTACAGTGACTCACTATCGCCTCTTGAGGTACAGGTGGTATTACAAGACAGGCCGGGCCGGGCTAGCTGGTTCACATGCTCATGTCAGTAGATATCTCTGCAACACAATACATAGACGTCTTGACATGACGTCAAAACTGTTACTTCTTCACATTCTGTTGATAATTTTAGTTCATTTTTGAAAGTTTTAAACTACAATTCTGGTGAAATCTTACACATTGTACCTTTAAACTGACTTTTTGGGAGTTTGGCCCATTGGTCACCATACCCAATATATGACGAGAGGATTGGCAGCAAAATCATTTCTGTGAGTCTTGTAGATAGATCTGTATGGTGCACATGCTAACACGTTAGCATAGACTACCTTAAGTAATCGTAGGCGACTAGCATTATCCTAAAAGTGAGAAACTTAGAACCTTTAGCAGCTCTAAGATGGGATGGTTACTTAATTTTACTTTTTTTTTTAACTCAGTTTTTTCTGAACGTGCCAGGCTTGTTTAGGGGATTGGTAAAATAGACAAAAAAAGAATGCACTCTACTTGGCAGAAGATTCTTGCGAGACTCGGGTAGCTAGTGAAATTAGCACAGCTAAAAAAAAAAGCGCTTTTGATTACTAATGGACTTCAGTAATGATGAAAATTTAGATTTTCTTTTCAGAAGATATGAATCTACATTACACAGAATAAAAACCAATACCAACATTGAATTACTAAAAGGTTTATCCTCATACTTAATGCTGGGCGCTATGATTCCTTAACATGCTGTGCTAAAGTGTTAGCATGCGCACCACACAGCTACCTACTGGAGACACAAGACGGTTTTGGCACCAGTCCTCTCGTCACATGGCATCATGGCTTGGTATCATTCTGTATGTCTCACCTGTTGCACTCCTCCACCAACCCCTCTCTCTCCTCCTTGCTAGGGTTCTTCTGTCGTTCGTAGGCGTGGAAGAGGATCTGCTGGGATGCCGGTCCCCATTTGAACCTGTTCCTACGTCCTTTCTTGGTGTCCTCTCCTAGGTCCTCAGCAGATGCAAGGCCGTGTCTGGCATTGGTAAATTCTGAAGGGAATGGTCAGTGAATCTCACATGTTTTTATGGTGTTTCTTTTTGTCTTTTACTAGGTTGAGTCTGTCTTGGGGAACTGATGTTTGATGAGGGAACTTCCCATTAGTGTCATGACAGAAAACAGATAATCAAAGTGGACATGCGTCTGGCAGGTTTGCAGCTCCACGGCTGACTATACTCACGCTGGCTGATCTCGCCCTGCTTCTTCACATACCAGCTGTACAGAGCAGCTCTCTTCTGGTTCTTCATTGGCGTGCCTTTGTTGAGGTGCTGGGACAGATGTGACTGGTTGAGTCCTGTGGACTCCACCACCTCTCTCTGGGGCAGGTTGTGCTGCTGCATGTAGCTCTTCACCATCTTTGCCACACTCCATGGGTCCTCCCTGTTGGACACAGACACCCGACATGACACAGACGTCATCTTTGTGTGTACATAATCCATGATTGAAAGAACTTCTGAAAATAGATTTTTCAGACTTGCATTTATGTAATATTCTCAATGATTTTTTTCTGACCTCTTAATCTTGTTATTTTATGGCCTTTATTTCCTTTATTTAAATGCTGCTCATCACTGTTATTGCTTATTTTCATGGTTCCCACTTTCTCACTGTTTTTAGAAATGTGCTAAATAGACAAAGCTTCTCATATACTACAAGGATATTGAGTATAAATCACACATATTTGCCAACATGTACATGTAAAAGTCACAAAGACAAAATGCATGACTACTCAGGGGGAAGCAGAGAGGCTTATTGACACAGAGAGATAAGGGAAAGCACACCAGGGCAAAGTCCAACCCTTCCACATCACTGGAGGGTAAAAAAACCAACCCGTTAACAGTTTATAAAACCTCATTTGACGCTTCCTAACTTTCAGACCAGGAGTGAGTTAAATATACAAAACCTATAAATTTACAAAAAGCTCTGAATTAACCAGATTTAAACTCAGCATACAAACATTTTTTTAATCAGTGATAACAGTCGTGGTTGAGTATTTCAGTACATATTTCTTATTTCCATATCAATGTTTTGACCTTTGAAATAATGTGATGGCAAATGCACATTGTGCATTCCAGATATTAGAAAAAATCTATCAATAATTGAATAAGAAATATCACTCATGCTTTATGTAAACACAGCCTCACATGCCCAGCCCTACTCTATTAATCTTCACCTATGCATGTAGCTTATTTATTAAGAAATGGCCAGAGAATAATGATGGGGGTGGGTAATTAGTAACTAGCAAAGGAGGAACCCTCCTTTAAATTCACCTCAGAGGCCAGGAGAGATTGCAGAGAGAGACAGACTGAGAGCAGAAGGAGGGAGGAATTGGAGAGAGAGAGAGAGAGAGAGAGAGGGCAGCCAAACTTGAGAAGTACCCAAGAATAAAGGAATAGAAGGGATGTTATGAGGTAAACTGTTGTTTCAACTCTCCGGTGCTCAGTTTTGACCATGTGGGAAGGAATAAAGAGGGGAGCAGGGGAAACCAGAGAAGTGCTGATTTTCAAATGCTACACAGAAATCTTGCGTGATTATTTCCTATGAGAAGGAGCAGATGAATTGCTCTGTAAGAATAGCAGTTAGTGAAAGGTAATAGTGATTTTGCTGATGACACCTCCTGAGGATTTGGGATCTACTCACTGCAGTAGCTGGTCGACTTCAGCCCTCTGTCTCGCCGCTTCCTCAGGTGGAAGCCTCTCCAGCTCCCGGAATATGGGCGGTGGGAAATCCATTTCTCCCTCCTCGGAGCTCTCTCCGTCCCCCCTCTCTCCCTTCTCGGCCCCAGTGGCGGGCCTCTCTCGCTCCAGTTCCCCCATGGCTTGGACCAGGACGTCCCGGGACAGTCCGGATCCCAGCAGGGCCCAGATCAGCTGCTCCTGCAGGGCAGAC
>OMOV01100176.1:0-18395 GCA_900312565.1 Beryx splendens | reverse complement strand
TCAGGTCAGCGTGGAGCGTCAGAGAGCAGCTCCACCTCTCTGAACAGCTGCTCTCAGGTCAGTGTGGAGCGTCAGAGAGCAGCTCCACCTCTCTGAACAGCTGCTCTCAGGTCAGTGTGGAGCGTCAGAGAGCAGCTCCACCTCTCTGAACAGCTGCTCTCAGGTCAGTGTGGAGCGACAGAGAGCAGCTCCACCTCTCTGAGCAGCTGCTCTCAGGTCAGTGTGGAGCGTCAGAGAGCAGCTCCACCTCTCTGAAGAGCTGCTCTCAGGTCAGTGTGGAGCGTCAGAGCAGCTCCACCTCTCTGAACAGCTGCTCTCAGGTCAGTGTAGAGCGTCAGATTGGGTTTATGAACGCACCCTTAATCTACCATGGTGATTTATTCACGCACACTAAGGAGATTGATTAAAAGCACATTATTAGTTATTTTCAAAATGTTATCAACAGTATTATGCTGATAATTACACCAAAACAGGCTGAATATGAGGATTTATTGGGAGAAACCAAGCAGTTCTATGTCAGATCAGACAGTCAGCACCCCCGTATAGCTGGAATGGAACGATCCTTGTTTCATAACCACATATGCGACGATTCGACTGTGAGATTGGCTGTCGAATCAGGCTCCTTAGAACGAATCGCAGACTCGTCGAGTAGTCGAGTAGTCGAGTAGTCGAGTAGTCTGGGTCACCCCGACTACAGACAGCCTTTACCTTTCCAGTCTCTGACTGGAAATCCAGGAGCTCCAGTTCCAGCTGGTCTCCAGTCAGTTTACTGTGGAGGAAGAGGAGAAACTGGAAGATGATGTAGATTTAAGAACTGATTCACATTTATATTTACATTTACTTCTCCTCTCTCCTCTCCTCTCCCCTCCTCTCCTCCTCTCCTCTCCTCTCCTCTCCCCTCCTCTCTCCTCCCTCTCCTCTCCTCTCCCCTCCCTCTCCTCTATGTTGGTCTATGTTGTTTCAGAGGCTTTTCCACCCTGAGAAGAATCAAGTTGTGGAGTGAATACTGAAAACTTGTCATTTTAGGGGAATAAAAATGGTCAAATGTAAATATTGACACAATATTGAGTTTCAATACAAAAATACTGGAACTATCTTCAAAAACCCATATGGGTTGAACCCTAGTGACAATGAATGAGATCTCCTTTCATGTTTTCCACACCAGCTGATCTGTTGATGTTATATGCTAAAATATGTTATGAGGTTAGAGTGCCATCTTCTGGACATAAAAAAGGCAAAACCAATTCCCAGGTTTACTCCCTCAGGTTTGTCAAATCAATATGCAGGGTGGGTGCCATGCAGACACCTGGAACTGATATATGATATATGGAACCGATATTGGCATTTTTAACACATCAGATAAAGGCAAGTCACTGTGGTCCACCTCTGATATGATGGATATGATGCAGTTTGATTGATTACATGTATTTTATTGTAGAATTAATCAATACACTGGTGTGTTTATGAGGAGAACTTAACCTGAAGTGACTCTAATGTGACATTTTGATTCCATTCAGATTCCACCAAATTATGCACAAATATATTGTTATTATTAGTAGCATTTTTAATATTCTAATTCTTTTTTTATTGTTTCAGTGTCCCATGATGGTCTAAATGCTGTTTCAAAGGCTTTTCCACCCAGACTGGGATAAAATTCTGTGGGAAACATTGAATTCTTGTAAATTTTTTGTAATGTTTTGGTATTAAAATGGTGCATTTTAAAGATAATCGATATTGACAGCTTCAATCCAAAAATTTCAGTATCAGTATTGGTGTTCAAAAACCCATAGTTTTGGCAAACCCAAAAGAGCATTTCAGCACTGCCTTTTTTAAATGATGGCTGTTCTTAAATGTAATAATGTATTATGGCAGAGTGGTGCCTCAGTGGTTCACACTGTCGCCTCACAGCAAGAAGGTTGCAGGTTTGATTCTCGATCCTTTCTGTGTGGAGGTTTCATGTTCTTCTTGGTTTCCTTTTGCAAGTCAGATGGATTGGAGACTGTAAATTGTTCATAGGTATGAATGTGAGCGTCTTTCTACCTGTGTTAGCACCTGTGATGGACTGGTGACCTCTCCAGGGACCAATGCAATGCATGCTGGGATAGCTCCCAGCACCCTGTGACCCTGAAAAGGAGTAAGCAGGTAACGAAACCCGAATGAATCAAGACCTTGTTTGGTAAGAACTGATGACTCTTGTAATACGGACAGGGATTGGTAGCAATGCCAGCAACTGAGCTTCACTCCAAGCATTGAGTGGTTTTAGATGTGAGATTGTATATTACTCTGCATTGCCACATCTCAAAACAAAGACAGTTAAAGCCATTGTAATGTTAATTTTTTATTGTTTCATCTTCACCAATTACACTGAATCCCTAGATCACATCATGGCTCCCTTTTTTTTGTTTAAGTTTTGAAGTCATTGTCCTATATGTACAGACCAGATTCAAACACAGGCACATGTTGGGTGTGGAAACATGCATAGACATTGCCTGGCAGATACTAATACTTAAATCATTACATTCAATTATTGTAACAGCAGTTGATTTGAAGGCAGAATGCACTGTTAACCCCTTAATGCTGAAATCCTGGGTGTTGGATGGGTTTGATTGGGATTTTAGGACTAATATCCTTCAAATCAGGGATCAATTTCAATTAATTACACAATGTATAGTGTGTTTAATACTGAATATTTTCTTGATGAACTAAGATCTGGTTTAGATTCCTATTCCAGTATCTGATATACTTCATTCTTAACAGACTTAATAGCATGACAGTTTATCAAAGTCACTCTTCTCCTCTTCGACAGTGCCAGCGGTGGTGTACTGCAGGTCTTTCCAGTTGAGAATGTTCCCATGAGCGAAGGTATTGCCCTCCATGTAGAACCTGATTTCACAGGGAGAGATGACGCTGTCCCAGAAGTTGACGTCTGTGATGTCCCCTACGAAGGACTGGTTCTCCTGAAAACCTCCACCATACCTGTCTTGCTCTTGACCCAGAATTATACTGAGTGGGCCGCTTATAGTGGCACCGCGCTTCAGCACCTTCCGGGGGCTGCGTTTGCCGTTGACCCACACTGCGGTCAAACCACTGGTGGAGTCCCAGGTCCAGCAAACCGAGTTCCACTCGTCGGTGATGTCCGGCTGCCCGCGGATATCGAGGGGGGTTCCTCCGATGTGCACCCTGTACACCCCGACGTATGGTTTGTACAGCAGCAGAGCGTTGTCCTGGGTTGGGGTCGCCAGGGAGAAAAGAGACTGGCTGCGGGTCAGGTCAGAGTGAAACCTCAGGCACACGGTCATGGCAGTGATGGGCTGCTGAACATTGGCAGTGAGTTTAACATGGGATGTCCCTGTGGTCATTGGGAAGGTGAAAACACTCGCTGAGAGATCTGCAAAGGGTTATTAAGAGATGATGAGGGAACATTAGGATGGGAACAAGTGTATACTGTGAAAATACACAAACACAAAGGTCAACGATATTAGCGTTAGTACTGCCGAGTCGGCGACGTTTTCATATGAAAAGGGTTAATGAGGTCTAATGAGGAGTAATGAGGTCTGGTCAACATGTGTGACAAGAAAATTGGTAGCAGTCAGCGGTGGAAAGAATACCAAAATATCCTACTCAAGTGCTCTCTGCGAAAAGTTTACTCCAGTAGAGGTAAAATAAGCCTACTGGTGTAAAAATCTATACGGTAGTGGCTCAAAAATGTCCTTAAAAGTTAGCCTACATCATTCCTATGAAATGCTAAATCAAATCAAATTCTGAAATTCATCATTATTCGATCTGTGATTATTTAAAAATTGATAATGTCTATCCACATTATTCTTTCTTTGTTGTCCAGCTTCAAGGCTAAGAGACTAGCTAAACAACAACCAGGCTAACACAAAGGAAAAGCCCTGCTGGATGGATGGGTTGTGGCATTTAACGTGACATTTAGTTCACTTTAGCAGGCAGGGAACTTTAGCTTTAGCCGCTTTGATGCAGATGCAATTTACATCTGGCCACTTTCCAGTGCAATGCTTATGGACAGCCAACAAAATGTGTATTTTGTAATCTGGTTTAAAATGTAGGAAAGTACAACACTGCTGCCAAAATATGCTGAAGTAGAACTGAAATTACTGACTTCAAACAGTACTCTCAAAAAATCACACAAAGTACACAAAAAGCTACTCAATCACAGAAACAAGAGCTAATATAATTTGTTACTTGTACTCTTGGTAGCAGTTTCCCTTCTGTGTGTGGTTAATGTATGTACATAGTGTACAGTGTGCTAAAGCATTAGGATTGACCAGCATAGCTAATAAATAAATACTGGACACAGAGGTGTTTCACTCAGTGAAAATTATCTTTGTGTATAACAATTGTGTGATTTTTACTGGGACAAATTGAAAATTTTTTATATCTCCCTTATTGCCACATCCCCATGTTTGCTTATACCTTTATAAAGTCTGTACTGTTGACACATTTAGCAACATATGATGAGACACAGGACAAAAGTTCAGTGGACACAACGTTATTTGAAGAGCTGCTTTTAGTGCCAAAGGCTTCAGCAGAGATGTGATAGAGATGTGGTACTAAACACTAAAATTCTAATGCAGCACACATCTGAAACATCTCTTGCTTCCACACCGATTCAAAGTGTGCTAATTCAAAGACAAGACGCCAAAACTTCACAATATGAAATCATCATTTAGATCTGCTGATAATCATTTTTCCCAGAGTCTAAATGTAAGGCAAAGACCAGATTTTCACACATGAGGATACAATCAGCTGTTGTGTCCTCCAGGGAAGTCTCACCTTTACGTTCAGCATGGCCTCCACAGAGCAAGGCCAGGAACAACAGCAGCCTCTCCATCTTCTGTCACTTAGTTACTGCACGACAACAAGCGATCCAACCGATCCAAATACTCTAACACCACTAAAATGTTTGACAAATTCCCATGTAACTCCCAAATCGTGCCGGTTGTGCCAAAAGGGGTGGAAAGCTTTTTGACCAATTGCAAAGGAGCTGATTCCACTCCTATGACCTCGTACCTATTGATTCAAGGCACAGAGAGTAGAAATCATTACCAAAGAGCGAGGGCGTCCGTTTACTAAACCCTAAGATGTGGCAACGTCCCTGCATCTATTTCACTTCAAAACTGGTTATATTTACACAATTTCTGGAGATAAAATGGAGTGATGTCCGAGACGTTATTGTGTTAATGCGATAAATTATTAGACCATACCATCACCAAACTATCAGCTTAGAAAGAACATCTTGAATGCCTTCTGATTTTTTAAATTTTTTAAAAACTGTTTTTACATATGGCTTCCAAATAGATTTCTAGCACGTTTTGCTTGATCTTTGCTCTCCATTATAGTGATAAAAACTACAAGATCCAATTTGGACTCACTTTGGCTATGGGAAGGCAAGTTGTTTTGTGTGTTTTTACTTTTGTCAAATTCAATGAATAAGTTACAATACCACAGTTCTGTCTTCGTTCCTTCACACAGGAACTGGTACCCATGTTTTGCTGATTTATCTTCTTTTGTTTCTATTGTGCCACTGCCAACATTCTCATGTCTGTAGGCCCTTCAAATAAGATTCACATCAAAATGAACAAGTTTTTGTTGATGGCAAGTGAAAATTTTGCATCCTCAAAATATCAAGTTATCTAGAGCTAAGACAATTAGACTCGAGCTCTTTGGGTTTATCCAATGGGTTTTGAAAGGCTTTCACAAGCCCAGGGTCATAGATTTTTCTCAACCCGTAGAGGAGCATGTCATCCTAATGAAGGATACTGTGTGAACAGAGGCTGGATGTGTGCAATAGGTTCAATATTTGCAGACACTAGATACATGTAGCTGGAACTGGCAGCACTGGCTCTGAAACAGCATTTAGATCATGGGACACTAAAACTCTCCAATCCGTACTGATGATGATAATTAATTTCACCAGCATGCTGCCACCTCTAGGCCACACTGTCGTGGCGTTCGGACAAAATGCCTTCAAAGTTCTACAGTACAAATAAAGTTACTTTCCCCTTGCTATTCGTTTACCTTTGTTAGAGAGGGGCTAAAAGATTGTTGGCAAAAGGCCAGTCAGTAAGTATCTGATCTGAGGAAGACATGACATGAAGAGAAGTGCTGGTCATGGACTGCAACTGAAATGTTTTCTGTTATGCACTTTTTGTGGCTCTGCACATTTTGGTCACTGTCGCATCAGTGTGTAAATTCTTCTTGGGTTGTTTTTTAGATGCCATTGAGAAATTTCTTTGGGGGGAGCCAGGGGGATGATTACCATGAAGAATGATTCAATTCAGTATTTCTAAAACTAGAAGATCAATTCTGCAAAATTGCTGCAATTTCTGGTAAGGACTTAAATTATTGAATAGGCCCTACTCTATTTACGATAATGTGTTGTTTTCATTTTGTGCTATCAAACGTTTTGTAAGAGTATGTCACTTTTTTCAAATTGTCTACATCAGTTTGGAGCAAAAGGGTTCATATGCTCCACTATATAAAGGGAATTTGTGACAAAATGTGAATTGGAAACTTTGGCTAATTGATCAATTAAGATGACTTAGGAGCCAAACAACCCATCAACAGTAATGCACTGAAGAAACCACCATTCCCTATTTGTTTGACTCCTTCACTCCCTTCCACCCTATGTAGTGCCCTTCACAGTTCCTCATCAGTTCATCACACAATGCACCTTGGTCCCTGCCTCCACTCGTTTACCTGTGTGCTTTGTTCACCCTATTTAAGTTGCTGTAGTTTCTTTCCTCACTCTCTTTCTCACGGGGCGGCAGTCAGTTCCACATTGTCTGTGCATGAAAACTGATCCTCCCCCACATTCACCAACCCATGTGTGTCTGTTTTCTTTTTGCTGTGTGTTGCAAATAAATCATGATTCATTCCTCCGCATCCTGGACATTGATTCATTCTGGCACTCTGACCGATGCTCCCATGATGATAGTCATCTTACCCTGAAAATCAGCAAACCTGAAATCCATTTTTATAAGTAACTACAACAGCTTATTTTAAATCTTAACTGCAAACTCTTGCTTGGCAAACATCCACTTCTGTTTGCCCTGGGGATACAAAGATTCAATCAATCCTTTTACAGGCAATAACTTCACCACCTGCCCTGCTGGAGTGCAGAACATAAAATGATTCATCAAGGTAAAAGTTTCACCTGATGCTTTATATTGCATGCTCATCATGTGATTATCACCCTGCAGATAATCAAGCCACTTCCTCCTTTTCTGAAATGCTATCATGTGACAGACTCCTCACGTGATGGACAACAATCTAGTAACTGTGGTTTCCCCAGTGAAACTGGTTTTACAGGAGCTCTCGCCTGTGATTGGCTGTAAATTACGGTTGAGCCGGCAGCTCCCTCTCTGGTTGGCCAGGAGCCTCTCGGTGAAACGACGCTTCCTGGTTGTCTGCAAATGCGAGAAATAAACTTGATTTTAAAACTTATGCTGCGGTGGGAAACTCTGGCTTGACTGAGCTGGGAACCAAAATGTCACCCAGGAGCGGTTGCGGGGTCTTTTTGGTCGTCGTGTTCTGTCTGGTTGTAACGGCACACTGCAGATTTCCCTCTCTAGACCACCTGAAACCGAAAGCCAGCGACAAGACACAGGCGAGGGCAGTGGTGGAGCTGCTGAAGCGCCTGCTGGGGAACAGATCCACGGAGTTCATCGTCTCGGTCAACAGGAGCCTTTCCAACGACAGCCTGGATGTGTGTGAGCTCCGGTCCACTAAAAACAACAAGATAGTCGCCACCGGCAGCAGCGGGGTGGCGGCAGCATCTGGCATTTATAACTACCTGAAGTATTTCTGCAACTGCCATGTCTCTTGGTCCGGCGACCAGCTGGACTTGCCCCGTCCTTTGCCCCAGCTCAGCGGCGTCCTGCGCATCAACACCCAGCACAGGTGAGTCAAGGAGTCCGTTCTGTAGCACCCAGAATGGGCACGTCAAACACCCCTCAAAAACCGGCAGTTTCTGTGTTGTTGCATATCGGCAGAGGTACATACATCCTATAGCACGATCTAAGAAGTTTTAGGAGCCATTAGCATCCACTCTTAAATTCGGCATACATCCAACACAGCATCCAGCGCTTGTTTAATTAAAATTGTCATCTTGGTTTTCTCCACCAAAGTAACACGGTGCTGGGCGGAAGCGGGTCGTGTGAATGAATTCAGCTCACGGCTCGCTGTGATTTGACTTTAATGAAGCGCTGCTCGGTGGATCACTATATGCCGAATTTTTCAGAAGACCCTAACTATACTTTAAAGGTTTTAAGTCTTACTTTACGATGTGGGTAAGGTTGCCGAACAAGCAAGGTCACGTTAAATTGCTATTTTTTTAAATGGACGTCGGCGTGAACGTCGACCCTTGCAAGAGAGAGCGGAATGTATGGGGCTTTGTGGCTCTCAAAGAGGGTTCCTGGGACTCCCAGGGGTCCTTGAAGGGAGCTCCGTGGGGTCCACAGAAATGAGGAATAGATTAATTTTACTAATTTCACTCTCTGGAAGTTATCACAATGAGAGAATGGATAAGGGTGACTGTTTTGTTCCTAGCTTTCACTGCCCCTCTCTGCTATCATCACCCCCACAGACATTTATCACCCATAGACATTTCTATAGTTTTGTACCAAGTCATATCCAACAGCAAACATCTTCTCAGATGAGGTTCCTTGGGCTAAAATTCGAACAAATGACTGTCAGTGATTTAGTGTGGCTCTGTTTGGGGGAAACCATTGATATGAAATGATTTGGGTCTAGGTCAGTGGTTCCCGGAGTGGGGTTTGGGGGTTCGTGAGGGAGTTCCAGGGGGTCCTGCAGCAAAATGAGTAGTAGTAGTATGATTTCACTATGCTTTCATAGTGTAGTATCAACACAATCTCAATTTTAGTAGTCATGAGCCATAAAAACAAGATTAGATGCCAGCCTTTGAGTTCTTTGAAAGCAGGGTTGGGTGCAGAGCTCTTCACAAAATTAAAAACAAGTAAACCAACACTATTGTCTTCTTAAGCCATCCGATTCAGTTCCTCCCTCCTGGTTTCATGTCCTTGATGTGTCACACTAGAAAAAAGTCCTTATCATGCCCCACCTTTGTCTGTACATCTCTGAAGAGGCAGGTGACTCAACAGGCTGGTGTTCTTGCATTTTTTAATACCCCCTGTGTGTGGGGGCTTGTGTATATGCCCTGTGGAACTCCTAATTGTGCAACACATTGACAAGCTGATTTCACTGACCTCAGCAAAACGGCTTCTTTGAAAATGTTTTCCCACCAAATGCATTTCACGCTGGTGTACATCGGATGCCTGCCAACTTCCCGCAGTGGTAGCCGTAGAACTCAACTAGACAGAAGAGCCATCCCTCTTCAGATCAACATTACAGAATCATCATTTGGTATAGAAACTGTCCAGTAAATGAAACAATGTCCATTTTCATGACAGCATCATCAAACCTTCTAGTGTACCAAAGGAGACTGCCACGCTATATCAAATAACACCCACTCTATCCCTTCTAATTCTACGGTGGCAGCATTTGGGGGTGCGTACAACCCCCCCCTCCCCCCCAAAAAACTGTCCCGGCCCCCTCTGCTGCATTACAGCACAGCCACAGCTAGAAACCCATGGGCGCGTGACAAATGGAGCATTGTCACACATTACTTTTCATTGTTTACTATGAGAGCTGTGGACACTTGTGCGGCAGCAGGGCCCTTTAAAGGACCCTTCCTATCAATTATCTGTTGTGCATTAGGCTCGCATCAGCTCACCCGAGTTATCTCATGTGCACACTGGTTAGATTGTAGAATCCATGGCGAGCATGGCACAGTTTTTTTTTTCCCATGACCACTCTACTTTTCTTGGCGAAGAGCAAGTCATGGCTGGGTATGAGCTTATATCAGCTCCTTTTTTGTAGAGTGCAAAGGTGTACTTTTCTGTATGCTTGTGTTTTCCACAAGCGGGTAACGTAGGCTCATATATGCAGTGGTGTAAAACTGTCTGTGTTTTTGTCATATACGTATATAACGTTGATATGTTATTGATTTTCTGACTGTATAAATTATAGATGATAAATGTGCCCAAGTAAGCGCAAGTAAAAGATGTCAGCGCTCTAAGGAGAAGTCCTATGATATAGGAGGTTTAGGTGCATAGGTTCAAAAATTATAGCCAAAAACAATCCAACACAAGCTCACATTGATTTTAAAAATGGAAGAAATCCAAAATAAGCCAACTGATGCAAAAAAGCACTGATATTTACACACAGTTCAAAAGTGCATCACAGAAAACTTTTTTCACAAAAACTTTTTTGCACATCAGTGTTACTGAAACGCATTGCATGAAGTATTTTTTTTATCCTTACTATTCACATTTGTATACATGACAAACTGCACTTAAAAGCCAGATGGCAACAAAAGCCAATTCAGCCAATTCAGCTGTCTTTGCTTTGCATCTTGATTTGTTTTGCTTGATGGTTTGGTTGTTTCTTTTGAGGTGAGGCAATTTCTAGAAACCCCTTGTTTATTTATTTTTTATCTCACTTGCACTCATTTGTAATGATCTCTCATTTTTCTTCTTTCTGCATTTCATCATTTGACTGTGTTTTATTACTTTGAGAATAAAATGAACCAACTAAACTAAGCATGTTATTTTTGTGTCATGGTCCAGATTCCGGTATTATCAGAACGTATGTACTGTAAGCTATTCCTCTGTGTGGTGGGACTGGCCACGATGGGAGAGAGAGATCGACTGGATGGCGCTCAATGGCATCAATCTGCCACTGGCCTTCACTGGCCAAGAGGTCCTGTGGCAAGAGGTAAAGAGCAAAAGATACACAGTTAAAAATATCTATTGACAATGTTCTGGTATGTCTGGGTCCATTTTGTTGTTGTATTTTTCTTATTCCTGGCCAATCGTAGACAACATGACATCACGTCCAGATATTTCCAGTGCAGCTACAATGGAGTTTGATAGCAGAAACGTAGGAAATTACTATCTGAAGTAGAAGTATTACAAGCACTCAATAGTAATAGGTGCAGGGAAAGAGCCTTGGGGCCTGCCCCATACATGTAACAGATATTTCTGTGTTCCTAAAATGATCATGTATGATAGAGAAGTGCTAGATATACCAAGTGGGAGCAAAGGAGATGAGGTAGATAAGTTGTTTCTTTAACAAAGAAGACAGGTGGATTATTTTCAGAGAAGGTCAAGGAAGAGGATGAGAGAGAGGGGATAAGTGATTCAGAAGGAAGAGGAGGATATGAAGGCAGTATTACAATGAAGAATGGATTTCAGAAGCAGGAAAGAAGAGAAACTTTGTTAAATCTAACTTGCCTCATTGACCATTAAAACGATTTCCTAGTTTCAAACTCAGAAGCAGAAACATGATACTCCACTACTATGCTGATGCCTACCTCGATATATGCAGCAGCATGTAAACATCAAATTCATATCTCTACAGGTTTACCGCGCTCTTGGTTTGAACCAGTCGGAGATTGAAGAGTTCTTCTCTGGCCCTGCCTTCCTTGCCTGGAACCGTATGGGAAACATGTTCGAGTTTGGCGGGCCTCTACCGCAGTCCTGGCATGTGAAGCAGCTCTACCTCCAAGTACTGGCTATTCTTTGCAATTCATTGAATTGCAAAGTCATGCAATTTAAATTTAACATTTAAATGAAATATCAAAATATTTGCTGGCATGAAAGTAAAGCACATTGTGTCTTAAGGACTTTACGTTACGTTTTTGAGGATAAAATCATCTGTTTGCAGTTTAAAATCTTGGCGCGAATGAGATCCTTCGGCATGATTCCCGTCTTGCCGGCCTTCTCCGGGAATATTCCCAAAGGAATACTCAGGTGAATCTAATCACTCCTTGGATATTGCTACCTGCCCCTCATGGTTGTCAACATTTTACAACTTACATCTTTCTATTGTATACAGACAACTATGCATGAGATTATATAAGTCAGCATCTTGAAACTCTAAACTCAAGGTATTCCCTGTATTTTAAGTTTAACTTCTTCCAAGATGCGTCCATTTCAGATACCCACTGACCCACTGGCTACTAATAACTACCAGCATCACTCCTCATGTTACACTTCAGCCCATACAGACAAGCCAAGCAGAACACAAAGCACAAGACGATGTTGAAACCAAAACCTGTGCATTATTTAAGTATTCCTTGTCTTTGTTGTTCTTTAGGTTGTATCCGAAAGCGAATGTAACCCAATTGGGGCCTTGGGCTCATTTCAACTGCAGCTACTCCTGCGCCTACGTCTTAGACCCCCGTGACCCCCTCTTCCTTCAGATCGGTTCCCTCTATCTGTCCCAGGTGGTGAAACAATTCGGGACGGATCACATCTACAATACAGACACCTTTAACGAGATGACCCCTCCCTCCTCCGACCCCACCTATCTGTCCGCAGTCAGTCGCTCCGTCTTTGCCTCAATGACCGCAGGTGAGTTCTGGGTGTCCATTCGGTTAGCATTGTACGTTGTAAATGTAATAGTTGCTGTCATTTCTTTCAACGCTGACTACTTTGCACAGATTTTGGGTAACAAGTACAATAATTGCCCTAGTTTCATAACCCATGGTTGGCCTACTGCCCTTACACAGACAGCCCCCCTCGACCCCACTAATGTTTTCCGGCCATGTTCAAGAACTGTCTCTTTCTTCTTCCTCATCCAAATCTAATTTTTTCTCCCCAGTCGATCCTCAGGCAATTTGGCTGATGCAAGGCTGGCTGTTCTTTAGTAGTGCAGCGTTCTGGAAGCCGGCCCAGATTAAAGCCCTTCTGCATGGAGTGCCCCTTGGCCGTATGATTGTGCTGGACTTGTTTGCAGAGACCGAGCCAATTTTCTCCTACACCGAGTCCTTCTACGGACAGCCCTTCATCTGGTGCATGCTGAACAACTTCGGCGGCAACAGCGGTTTCTTTGGCACAGTGGAGAGCATCAATTCAGGGCCGTTCAAAGCCCTGAATTTCCCCAACTCCACCCTGGTGGGCTTAGGCATAACGCCCGAGGGCATCGAGCAGAATCCTGTGGTGTACGAGTTGATGAGCGAACTGGCTTGGCGCAAGGAGCCGGTGAACTTGGCAAAGTGGGCGTCGCTCTACGCTATCCGGCGCTACGGCAGCACACATGAGAGCTTGACCGCTGCGTGGAGGCTTCTGTTTGCCAGCGTCTACAACTGCACTGTGCCGCATTACCGAAACCACAACCACAGCCCACTGGTGCGCCGGCCTTCATTTCGCATGAATACCGCCATCTGGTATGATCCGGCCGACTTGTACAAAGCCTGGAAACTAATTGTTGAGGTGGCACCATCTCTGGTGTCCAAGGAAACGTTCCGGTACGATCTTGTGGATGTGACACGGCAGGTCTTACAAGTACTCACATCAGTGTTTTACCTCGATATCGTAGAGGCCTTCCAGAGCCAAAAACTGCCAGAGCTGCTGACCGCAGGCGGGGTGCTGGTCTACGACCTTTTGCCCGAGCTCAACCGCTTGCTGTCTAGTGAGCGCAACTTCCTCCTGGGGACATGGTTGGAGCAGGCGCGGTCCTTGGGTCTGGACGAGAAGGAGGCACAGCTCTACGACATGAACGCCAGAAACCAGATCACTTTATGGGGTCCCAGTGGTGAGATCCTGGACTACGCCAACAAAGAGTGGGGAGGCCTGATGGAGGACTATTACGCCCAGCGCTGGAGCCTGTTCGTCAACACCTTGGTGGAGTGCCTGGACAGCGGACGGCCGTTTAAGCAGGACGCCTTCAACCAGGCCGCCTTCCAGGTGGAAAAGGGCTTCGTTTACAACGGCAGAAAGTACCCGACCAAACCTCAGGGAGACACTTATGAGATCGCCCACAGGATCTTCCTGAAGTACTACCCACAGGCCTTGAAGAGACTATAGTGAGTGGAGACTCCTTTGGGGAAAGACTCATCTCAAGTCACAGCAAGAAGAATGTCTCCCTCCACCTCCAGTTGTCCACCCCATCCCAAAACATTTTGCAGTAGAAAACAGTAACAGGCTGAATTGTCAGGGAAAAAAATCAATCTGTTTTTGCACATAGTAAAATTAGTAGTGGATAGTTTGAATATTCTAGAAAAAAAATATTTGAAATTCAAATTTGCAATGATCAAATATACAATCAATCCTTATGAAAGAGGAGGAGAAGGGAAATGTAGGACAAAGACATGTTAACAGCTCATTGTTGATAGATTTCGACTATATGAAATAGTGCTGAAACGATTAGTCGATTAATTGATTAGTCGATTAACAGAATATTAATCATTTATAATTTTGATAAGCGATTAATAATTGTAGTCATTTATCAAGTAAAAATACCAAACATTTGCTGGTTACAGCTTCACAAATGCTAAGAGTTGCTTGCTTTTCTCGGTTTCATATCATTATAAAATGAATACTTTGGGGAGTAAGTAAGCCATTTTAAGACATGACTCTGGGCTCTGATAACTTGCAATGGGCATTTGTCATTATCTTTGACAGTTTATAGACTAATGATTAATCAATTTAATTGGAAAAATAATCAATAGATTAATCGATAATGAAAATAACCATTAGTTGTAGCCCTAATATGAAGCTGTTCCATATTTTGAGTTGATTTTCTGGCATTTAGCTGTGTATGTGCGTGTCTTTACTGTGTTTCTTGTTTGTTTTCCTTTGATCGATCTTGAATTATGTGTAGCACAGTGTACATAGAACTACAGATAGCACTGGGCCATCAAAGGGTTTGGCATTTAAGAAACTGGTTTTCATTAATGAATTTTTTTTTGAACTCATGGGATCGTGCCTATGAATGGGAAGTTAATTTAATATCTTGTGCCTTATTTTATGTTACAGAGACTATGATGGATGGATGGTTTTGATCTTGCACCCAAATTTTCTACTTAATTTACAATTTCATGCTGATCTGGTCAGTGAAACTGGATCATGACGCAATCTGTTTTCGATAAAGGTTTTGAGAACTGAGGGGTTTGCCTTGTTTAACGCAGAGTAATCGCTCTGATAAGTTGGCTGACAATGTGCCTTGGCTATACTTTATATCCCTTGGTATCCCTTCAGGGGTTTTCTTTTTAGTATAAAATATATTTTTATATGATAAACATATATAAATCTGAGATGTTTCACATGCACAGCAAACATTTGCACCGCATTTGTGAAAATCATGTCTATCATTCAAGATTTTTTTATGAAAACTACATTTGCTTTATTTTGGATTACTAATGTAGATTATAATGTGTTTTAAATTTTGTCCACCATTTTTGTATATTTTGGGAGCTTAGAGTTTTAGCGATCACTGCATCAGCACGACAAAAACATCCTGTGCCAACAAACTTTAGGTATAGCGGAAGAGAACTCATTCTATGTTAAGAACTTCTAGGTTTGATATAAATGATATTTTTGTATTTTGATGAATAAAACTATTGCGATTCCTCAACTCAGGCAGGTCATAAAAGTGTTAAGGCTTTGTGACTAGTATTACAAGTTAATCCATTCTCCACCACAACTTGTGTATGTGTGTGTTCAGTGTTTGGTTTGTACTGCTTACTGAGAAGTAACATTATTGTTTTTGCCATTAGGGTTTGACCAGTATGAGCTTCGTCAAGGCCGATACCAATATTTTTAGATGGAAGATAGTTGTGGCTGATATTTTATGATGATCAGTACTTTTGAATTTGACCATTTTCATATTTTAAAAAATCCAGGCTATGGGCTTCCCATAGACAATCAGTGTAGTATTGATCAATTCCATAATTATTACAATCAAACTGCATCATCATGTCAGAGGTGAACCACACTATGATTTTATTATAAAAGCCCTATGTCGGCTCCATGCTTCGGTCTAACCCTAATAACCCTAACCCTTTTATTTATGATATGCCTTGCTTACAAATGTGAGAAGCTGATCCATAAACACTGAGGGAGCGATTGTGTGATGGTACTTTGCTGTATTAAATATGATCCCTTTGTCATGAATTCTGTGTAGTTTCGTGCCACTTGTGATATCTTTATATCCAAGACTGGTCTGAGGCACTTTGTCTGACCTATATCAGAAGTTATAGGGATATCAGGTTACGGTATCCACTGACAATAAAGTCATAAAGTTATCATAAGGTCCTGATGGCTAAGTGATGACAGAAGACAATGCAAGATGCAGCTCAGTCACTGTGAATACATTTTATTAGTAATAATAGATAATCATCTGCCAAATATACAGCTTGTTATTGAATCTTCTACATACTGTACAGTTCATGATGTAATGTACAAAAAAGTCATAATTAGTAAAACGCCGTTCCAATTGTGATATGAGATTTCCAGATGTGTTTCATTAGGGACAACACTATTTAAACATGTTTTTTAGTGTCGTCAGCAGACGTGTGGCATACTTTTCACATCACTGTTTGTTTGGAAAATGTGACATCTGACACCTAGACTCAAAATGATCGAAAGTACAAAATGATACATATGGTATGGTAGGAAACCGAGTCCACAGTAGACAAAATAACATGTTTTGCAGATGTTGAATGATGTATTTCAAAGTTTTTTTGTTTATCTAAGCGTATATATAGCATTTTGGATTATATATTTAGATATACGAGGGGCGATTTGAGGCAGCACTAAGTTGTTGGAAGTTAACTAAATTTTGGGGTAAATGTGAGTTAGTTTACCTGTAAGATGTGTAACTTCTCACCAGACTGCTAGGCCACTTGAACTTCAGATTCAGTTTTGTGGTGTTAAAAAAAAATCTTATCGCCCACTGCAAGTGTGTGTGTGTGTGTCTATCTTTCAGATTTTCAAGTTTGGGCTACTCGGATCAGAAGAGGAAAAACTGAATATGATGTAGTGTTATCACTCTCTGGCATTTCTTTGGGATACTCAAATTGCGGCAAATCTGATATTTGCAGTGTTTCTGTCCGAACAACAAGAAGGCGGCATTGAAAGAAAAGCCTGAAAACACTGAGTTAAACCTCAATGGGCGGAGCCAAACCACATTTTTTCAGTCTAAGTATCGTTATTGTGCATTCATGTGCTATCGCATAAATGCCCTCGAGTTAAGATGCAATGGTTACCTTTAACCTCGTTAAGAAAACACACACACACACATTCACCTGTACTACCCTCCTGAGCACACCCCACCACAGAAGTGCAAATGTGGGACAAAAAAAAAGAAAGATGGTAAAGTAATTGTTGCCATATGGCAACGCCATGGAACAGAGGGTTAACTCAACCAATGAGATTATTCCCAAGGAATGTTTCCACGCCTCGTCCCAGACCAATGGGAAAAATCAAGATTAACAGATGACTGGCAGTCACCAACAGTTGGTCAAACAACCAGTTTAGCACTGCGTGGTTATCATATGGAAAAAACAAAACAAAAATACCTCCTTTGAGACTCACAAACAGATTCTGTAGTCCCAAAAATCCTGAGGCGACCATAGCCTAGTGGAAATACGCACTATCCAACTTGAGACCTGAACACTGCCGCACTCGTTAGCCCCACTTAGAAACACACACCAGTATATCTATCACGAATCCAGACAAGCCCCATTGAGATTAAGTGTTACTCTTCAAAATAAATGTCATTTTCAGGAAAAGAGGTTCCTCTGGGCTCAACAAACATTACGGTGGTGTAAGGAATTAAATCTATGCTGGGACAGAATGTGCTTTATGGGAGAAGGCAGCAGATATCTGGAGAAACAGGATATGAAACACACTCAAATTAAACAAACAAAAAAAAGATCATTCCAGCAATCAACCAATTGATTCATCAAACATTTTGATTAATATTTTTTATTGTTGAAAAAATATTGAATATAAGGTTTGTAGTACTAGTAGAGGATTTATTTTGAATATTTGAGTTCCTCTCCTTATGTACACTGATGATATTCTCTGCTTTAGGCTCATTTGTCAGATATATTAAATCCAGTCTATGGAAATGAAAACACTAAAAAAGCCACAATGAGGAACCGAACAGCTTTGCTTCCATTGCAGGGTCGATCAGTTAATCCCCAAAACGTGTTTTGGATTTCAGGGAGGGAAGTATGCATATGTTCAGCTTTTTACATGTTACTGTTACAGTTTCGGCAATTCCCGCCTGTGGCTTTTACACCTGAACGTTGCAGTCAGGCATTACATGAAGACAATTAAGAGGATAAAAGGAGGAAGTTCTCACCCTGAAGAAAAATGCCGGAGGATATCATGGCCGTTCAGAATTAGGGATGGAATTTTTTTGGGGGGGTCATGTTTTTTAAATTTATTATATATATATTATATGTATATGTATGTATATATATATATATATATATAATATATATAATATATATAATATATATAATATATATATAATATATATAATCACTATCCATT